>AXCM01000656.1:0-64352 GCA_000473375.1 Anopheles culicifacies | reverse complement strand
TCGATGCAAAACAATATTTTTGTTTTGTTCAAGCACGTAGCTTTCATGTCGTAACATGGCTGTCAAACGGATCAGCTGTCGGCTGATTTCTTGTTTTTTTTTTTTTGTTTATTAGCATGGATTATTTAAACCATACTATTTCGGACGTAGAGCACAGATTTTGTTAATTACACCATCTATTGAGGCGTGCGTTGTAACTCGACTAAAACTAGACAAACGACTAAACACAGGTCTACTTACATCTTTCGGGATATGTATGTAGCGTATGTATTTGGAGTAGATCACAAAACTGTCCAAGAGATACTGTCGACCAAGTTGATCGATGTAAACCACGTTTTGGGTAGTTACATTCATAAACCTAAAACAGACCAGCAACCCATTGTTGAAGACCTATACATTACTAACATATTTAACACAACTGCATACGAACCCATCGACATCAGCTATTGTTCCCGCTACCGAAGCTTCATTCTGCAAATCGATTATCGTGTTTCTACCTATCAAACACTGTGCCAACCCGATGAGATAGTTGACGGATTGATACTTCTCTTTTCCTTTCAAATCCATCGTGATTTGTGTATTGAAATAAAGAAAAAACGGCGCGCCGAGTAAAAGACTTCTGAAGCCGTTGTGTACCGCTTGATGCCGGGTTTATTTACACTGAATCACTTCGTACTTTATACCGACTGTCAAGGTTGTTCTGAAAAGCTACGTTGTTCATATTCCTCCAACGATCCACTGGATGACAAATTTTATATAAACATTTCCCCTAGCGTTTAGTTTTACATATTCTTTATACAAAGAAAATCGCAAAAATTCACTACGATCTGCTCACGGCTCGTACTTTTTCTTTTTTATTTACACAGTTAGCACAAGAATCTACTTTCATCTGTTGCATGCAGATCGTCGGGATGAAAGCGCCCTTCTGGATGCCGCCAGAACTGTCACTCAACATGGAATTATTTTTTTCTACGGAAGAACCTCAACGCAAGCTACGATAGGGGTAAATAAATACACACAACTGACACGTTTTCGCTCTTATTTATGTGGCCGATTGTTTCTGATTTCCACAAAAGTAAACACCGTGATCACAAGTGTACACGCCGTTCGTGATACATAGGATAACTCCATCCTAGAAGGGCAGATTGGTGATGATTATGTTAGGTACAGCCATCGTTGAGCATTACCGGAGCTGGTAACTACGCATAAAGGTACACGGGCGTGTGAATTGGACCGTTTGTACCCTTCGTCAGTCACCCATGTGCAATAACGAAAACATGTCAGAAATGCATAAAACAATCCAAATGGTGGTGGTGGTGCTTGTCGCTACAATTGCCACACACTGTCAAGCAGCGGGGGTGCCATTATCGGGACCGGTAAAGTTAATCGATGAGGAAGCTTGTTCACAGCTGAAATCGCTCTGCGCAAAAAGTGCATTGGCTGCCGAAGATATAAAGGCACTGGAATGCGTTCAGTCGCTACATCCGGAACAAATCGACAGTCTCGAACCAGAATGTCAGCATTTGATCTGGCTACATACGACCGCACTGATGGACGATGCCAACTTGAAACGCATGATCCAGAAAGGATGTCCAAAAGACTTTCAACAGTTTCCCTGCTCCCAGAGTCAGGAACCTGGCCAGTTTTTAGCCTGCATCATCGATCATCGGAACGTTGCAAAAGGTAATGGTTGCATTAGCTACATAAAGCGTCTGGAATGGGTTGCCTTCTCCGATTATCGTTTTATCAAGCGGTTCCTTGCGGATTGTACGCACGACATCGAAGCACTGGGTTGTGGACGTGTTGCAGCTGGCAGTGAACGTGAAAAGATGTCCCAGGGTGAAACCGTGGCCTGCCTACAAAACTCACTGGACAGTCTGAATGAGGAGTGCAAACGGGAGGTCCTTCATCTGTCCGAAGTTCAATCGGAAGACTTTAAATTAGATCGACAGCTGGATGTCGCCTGTTCGAATGATGCATTTCGTTTCTGCCAGTCGCTCTCCGCTGGGTCTCCGCAGCTGCTGAAATGTCTCATGAAACACCGAAACGATCCGGATATGTCAAAAAACTGCCAGCAGCAACTACTACGCCGTGATCGCCTCGTAGTACACGATTACAAAGTATCGCGTGGCCTTACAAGGGCCTGCAAAGAGGACATCAAAACATACCGGTGTCGGCGAGGCGTATCCGATGATAAAGACGTACGGTTGGCACAGATTCTGCTATGTCTCGAAGGTGTGCAAAAGAACAGCACGAAGCTGATGCCGGAGTGTGTGGCAGAAATTAACGATCACCGAAGAATGCTGCTAACGGACTACAAATTGTCGCCCGAAATTTTGACCGGATGTGAAAATGATATTGAAAAATTTTGCAGCAATTTAGACGCGGGAGGCAAAACGATTCACTGTCTCATGGAGCATGCACGGTTGAAGAAAAAAAAGGAACGCCGTGTCACCGACATCTGTCTCCGTGCACTGGAAACACTGGTGAAGGTGACGGATGTAGGTGAGGATTGGCGCGTTGATCCCGTGCTGAGAAAGGCATGCAAACCTGTTGTGGATGTGGCTTGTGCCGATACGGATGGAGGAGACGCGAGAGTAATGTCTTGCCTGATGGAGAAGCTCGGCACAAACTACATGAACGTTGAGTGCGAATCGGCACTGCTGCAGATACAATACTTTGTGGCAAGAGATTTCAAATTAGATCCCCAGCTTTACCGGTAAGACAAGAATTGCGAACGAAAGTGTGTGTATATATATGTTTTAATTTCTTCTGGTCCATTTTACTCCAACAGCAACTGTAAGGAGGATGCTATTCGGTTTTGTAAAGCGAAAAAGACATGGGCCGATCTCGACACTGCCCAAATGGATCCGGAGCGCGGCCCACTAATATTGCCCTGCTTGCACCGGTACGCCTACCCGGAAAAGGAGGAAATGCGTCTTAAGCCGGAATGCCTACAGGAGGTGAAGCGTGTCATGCGCCAGCGGGCCAAAGCCGTCGATCTAATACCGGAAGTGGAGGATCAGTGTTTGGACGATCTCGCATACTTTTGCTTCGATAAAACGGGCAAAGGGGAAGAGATGCAGTGTCTGCAGGATAATCTAGAGAAATTGCAGGAAGCCTGCAAAGCGGCCGTTTCGCGGTACACGGAAGAAGAAGCAGCACATGTTGAGCTGAACCCAATCATTATGTCCGTGTGTGCCGATGCGATGGAAAAACATTGCGCGAACGTGCTGAAAACCGGTCGCGATGAGGGCGAAATGATGGAATGTCTGATCGGTGCAAAGAACTTGCCGGATATGCGTGAGGACATCAAATGCCGGGCAGCAGTTGAGCATTTTCAAATCATCTCACTGAAAAGTTTCCACTTCACGTACAAATTTAAGGAAGCCTGCAGATTGCACGTGTCTCGTTTTTGCAGCAAATGCACCACCAAGTACGAGGTGGTTGCATGCTTGAGCGAAGTAATGCGGAACGATACGATCAAGGAAGCGAAACATTCCATCCCGAAAGAGTGTCGGCAACAGGTGCGAGCACAGCTTTACCAGCAGCGCGAAAACATCGACTTTGATCCAAAGCTGAAGGCTGCCTGCAAGGAAGACATTTCGCGCCATTGTCCACAGATACCGCATGGCTCGGGACAGGTGAATACGAACAATGCAAGTGTGCCCGCTTTTATTTCATCCATTTGTTTCTGTCCTACCTACCTTTCACTGTCCATCGTCCGTCACTCGGTTGCTAACTTATAACGCTTAAATTCGGAACTATCACAAAAGATGGCATCTAACCGGGTCGAGCTAATGAAATGGTTGTATGTTTTCTTTCTAAAATAACAGGTACTGGAATGCTTGCAAACGCACCATGGTGATCTGACGGAACCGTGTCATCATCAGTTGTTTTCGATTAAAAAGTCCGAACTAACGGACAGTGCTACCGACTACACGCTGCTCAACACCTGTAGGGGCATGATTCGCCAGTACTGTCATGATACAGAACCCTCCAAAATGCTACTTTGTTTGAAGCTCCACAAGGACGAATCGTTGTTCGATGACCGATGCCATTTGGTGGTCGTGAATCGGATGATCGAGCAGAATCTTGACTACCGGTTCAATCCCGCATTGCAAGCAGCGTGCTCGAAAAACATTGCAGAATACTGTACGCCTATCATACGCAATGCCAAGCAGAACGAGGAGCTAAATGGGAAGGTGATCGACTGCTTAAAGATTCGGTTCCGTGAGGGTAAACTGTTGCCAGAGTGTGAGAAACAGATGACGGAGGTGTTGCACGAGCGGGCCTTAAATTACAAGCTAAATCCTCTGCTCCAGAGCGTTTGTCACGATGAGATTCAGGTACTGTGCAAAGCCGTGTCCGAGACGGACACGAACGAAGATCATGGAGCGGTCGAAGAGTGTCTGAAGCAAGCGTTCATCGATAAAAAATTGATTAACCGGGCATGCAAGGTGGAGGTAGCCGAATTAATTCAGGAAGGCAAGGCGGACATTTACGCCGACCCGCTTCTCCAGCGAGCTTGTTCGGTGGATTTACTAAAATATTGTTCCCATATCCAAAGCGGCAATGGACGCTGTAAGTGTAGTGTTTCAGTGGCAGTGTTTATGGGAAGATTCATCAATGCGCTCAATACGCTTTTTCGTTTTAGTACTAAAGTGTCTGGAAGGAATTCTGCAAGGCGAAAGCAAAGCATTGGAGGATGATTGCAAGAGCAAACTGTTGATCCGATTGGAAATGTTCCAAAATGCAGCCGCGGTAAGCAGTATAAGTTGGGATATGATTCCACGCATTGTAACTAACCCGTTGGGATGCTCTTTCAGTTTGTTCCACCGGCGGAAAGTTTCCACCAGCTTTACGATCAAGTGGTTGCATCGCCTTCAAAGCACTACTTCTTGCTCGTACTGTGTAGCTTTATCGGCATCATCTTCATCATTGGCCTGCTGTGTGGCCGCGTTACGCACCGTACGATGGCACTGAAAAACAAGTAGTCAGCTTGGCAGGATGAATGCTTAAGTTTCCATTTCAAATTAATGACTGTGTTATTACTTATGTGTTAAAGCGAGGAAGAACCACCGTCGCAGGTAATGAGGAACGCAAATGTTGTGCGTCTTTGCGTTGGTGCATATGGCACCTTCCCGCTTCCCTTTTCACAGGATTGATCAAAACCAAGCGCAGTGCAGCTGATAAATACCGAGGTTTGTCCCCGGTTTGCTGCAACCGGTTTGTGCAAATGACGAAATATTTTCTACAGTTCGACTTTCGGCACAGGCAATCGATACAACAGTCTAAATGTATTATATTAGTTAGCATATTTGTACCAGAAGTGTTGCGCGGCGTAAAAGAGAACCAAGTGATGATGTGAATGGCAACACTTCCAAAGGAAAATGATTTATTGCGGAAGTATTGAAAAGAAGGCAGACACATACATAGCGTTAGAAGAATCAGGTAGCACGTTGTAGAAAAGACTTTTTATATCTTATACCTTCCGACAGTGAAACGAACGAACCGCTGAACGCCGTTTAGAAAAAGGCAGACATTTACTTCAAACGAACACGAGCACACGCCTGTACTTTTGCATGCATTCGGATGTGTCAATAAAATAGTCAGACCCAAGCGTGTACCATTGATTAAGCTTCATTTATTGCTGCACAAAGATCTTCTAAGGTTGTCGCATTCGCTTCAACTGACTGGTACCATTTACCAGATACTTCTTTCAGTTTTTTCTTTAGCTCCATCAGTTCGAGTTTTTGCTCTTGGAGTTGCAAAACGTTCAGCACCAGTTCGTTGGAGATGATGTGTAAGGAAGCTGAATAATGGAACAATATGTATATTAAACAACGTTTTTCGAAAGGGGAAATATGTTAACTTACCTGTTTTATCGTACATCAGCATTTCGAACTCATGCAAGATGCCCAACGACTCGGTCAGCTTCTCGGTGGCCTGTGTTATCACTTTCAGCGTGGTTCCTTTTTCCGGCTCGTTGGAGGGGAACGTTTCGTTATCAGCTTCGATATCCGCATCCTTGGAGCAACTTATAAGCTGCGCTAGGGCTTGCTCTAATTTCGCGCAATCAGACATCTTGTCGCGATTACAGCGCTATTTCCAAAGGACCGCGGTTCTTGCCGGCTCTGATCAGGAGTGTTCTGACAGCTGAATGCAACTCAGCGCGTGGTTGTCAAATCGTTTCCATCGCGTTCCATGAACAATGGTCTAACCTGTACGTCAAGTGTGTTTGCCTTGCAGAAATCGGATAACGAGTGATAATAAAAAGCAACTTGGCTACACTTTTTCGTTGTTTCAGCACCGCACCGCCACGATTGGCGCAGCTAATAAGTTCGAATTCATCCAGTTCTCCCCGGCTTTAACGAAAAGATGCAGAAAATTGTGTTCTTTGGCGGCACCGGTATGACCGGCCAATGTGCAGTACGATACGCACTGCAGAAAGGTAACAACCGTAGTAGAACGAGGCGTGTGCTGCGGAAGGAATACTAATTTGCATGTACAATTGATTTAATTGAAAGGTTTAACTGTCCGATTACTGGTGCGCAGTGAAGCAACCGTTCCAGAAGATTTTAAAGAAAAAGTCGAACTCGTAAAGGGTGATGTAACGAACGTGGAGGACGTAAAGAAGGCCATTTCTGGTCAGGAACTGGTTTGCGTGGTGCTCGGAACGCGGAACGAACTTAAACCAACCACGGCAATGTCGGATGGCATGACGAACATTATCGCAGCCATGAAGGAAGCGTCGCTAAAGAAATTTTCCGTCTGTCTGTCTTCGTTTCTCTTCATGGAGCCGGACAAGGTGCCGGCGATTTTTGTCAACATCAACGGTGAGCATCGGCGTATGCTCGAAATGGTGAAATGCTGCGGCTTAGAATACCGGGCCGTTTTACCACCCCACATCGCCGATGAACCTCAGGCAAAGTTTGCCACCGCGTATGACAAATCGCCCGGCCATTCGAGATCCATTTCGAAACTTGACCTCGGCCAATTTCTAGTTGATAGCCTTTTCGACGAGGCACATTCGGCAAAGGTTATAGGTATTTGTACGATAAAGTAATTCACTCGAGACTCATTTATTTAGTGTGATGTTACTCTGCTCTTGAAAACGTCCTCTTTGCACGAAATATAATCCTTCTCACTTGGAGTGATCTTCAGGTGCAAAAAAAGAAAGTGCTCACATCATTCCTATCTTATCTCGATGACTCGCAGCTAATCCAAATACCGTAGCAAGTCTGAATTCGGAGGCAATGGAACTATCGTTTCTGTGGTGAAACATGCTTTGCAACATTTCAAAATCACGCAAAATCTTTCTGTTTTATTTTTTGAATGCGCTCCATATAAACCTTGGTGTAAACGTCGCCAATATGTCAGTGGTGTATTTGTTGTGATTACGTTACTTCGCGTACACAACAGTGACGAGTTGGCAGTAGGAAAGACGTCCCACCTAGCTGAGATCGGAATCCCTTTTCAGATTTACGCCAAAATGGCAAAAAACGTTGATTTATTAAATATTGATGTGGATCAACTATTTAAGCAGCATAATATTTCCGAAGTTGATCAGGTACACAAACGGCTGCTAAATGAAATTGAGCTAAAGCGCGAAGAACTACGAACGATGGTCGGGTACGTCGGTCGCCGAAGGAATATACTATGTTGTGTTTATTTACTTTTTCTTTTATCTATCCGACGTGCAGTGAACGTTACCGTGATTTGTTGAAAGCCGCCGATACGATTGGAGACATGAAAGAATCGGCCGGATCCATTATCGGCAACATAGATCGCATTACGGCTCGCTGCCAACAGCTAAATGATCACAATTTGATAGGCTTTCGCACCGGAACTGACTTCCAGCGAATGCAGAAGAAACATCGTGACCACAATTTCCACGGTGTAATTGTACAGATCAAACTACTAACCAGTTTACCCGAGATGATTTGGAGCCGTATCGATAGTGAGGATTACTTCGTTGCTACGCAACTGTTCATCTTTGCACGTCATATCTCGACGGGCCTTAGCTTGGACACGGAACGGGAAACTATGCGCAAATTTCCTGTGGCCGCCAAACAGTGGCAAGTGCTAAGTCAATTCTTCTTCACAATTGAAGCCGCGTGCCGTGAATCGCTGGGCCGCGAGGAACTCTCTGTTGCTGTGGCTTCCAAGAGTTTAGCTAGTTGGCTACTGTTGGAATCATGTCCGGTGGGGCAGACGCTTTCCATATTCACGGAACGACGCTCAAAAGCTTTCTTGGACGTACTGAATGAAAACGAAACCATGTACGAGAAGGTGAAGGATAAATTGCTTGCCAGCCTGAAGGTACTGGTCGGGACGGTGCGATTGTTTTATGAGTGTTTCATCGATGACGAAATAGCGGACGATGGCGTGGGCGGCTTTCAACGGGAGTTACAAAACATTACCGGAGATAAAGCAGCGTCTACGATAAGCCTTATACGATCAGAAGATCCTATGATCATGCAAATGATTCCGGAAATTATTGCAAAGTTCCGGCCACGTTTGGAGCGGATCACATTGGAGGAGGAGAATGTTCGTGTCGCCGTTGGTGCGTTTCTGAAAACCATCGAAGCAACTGTTGCCATTCGCTTGAAACGCTTGGTCAGTTTGGTACCGTCTATAAAAACATTGCACGACATTAAGATGCAAGCAATCGCCCTGGAAAAACCTGCCCATTGGGGAACCATAATCGGCAAACTGGGTCTACCGGAAGGAACAGATTTTTATGCAACGTTCTACCAGCGGCTCATAAACGATCGTATGCAAAGCATCATTAAATCAGCATGGACCGAAACGGTACAGCAAACTCGCTCGGATGTGTTAAATCTGTTGATCATAAAACCGACCGACATGAAAGGATTTGTTTGGAAGGAATCGCTTGATGATGTTCCGATGAATCTGAAGACCGCAATGGATCGATCCGTTCCATCCAATCGTAAGCTGCTGATGAAAGCCAGAGGCTACCCGCCAGGGCTAGTCGCACTAAGTAATTCACTAAATGGACGATTGCAAGCATTAACACGCGATGTTGAATCGTTCCTTTCGTCTTCTGGTCGGTCCGAAGTTGACGAACTGTTGTCCTACTTTCGGCAGTGCTGCGTAGAAGGAGTAGCTGAGCTAATAACGGCCACCAAATCCGCCGAATTTGAACCCACCGTTGAGCGGTATGCACTGATGGCCAGATTTTTCACAGCTGTTCGTGAACTGTGTCCAGCGCTTCGAGAGTGTTTTATACCAACGACGATTGGATTGTCCGAAGATTGGCAATCGGGAAGACCATCAAAATCCACCATGGTAGTATCGGAAGAGGATCCAGAACGATGGATGAAGGTTGCCGGATTGCTTGAAGACGAAAGTCTGCACTGTTGGACGTTGTGGGCGGAACGATTCCAGCAACTTTGGCCATCACTGCCGGTTGTCGTGGGGTACGGGACACTGTTGAACGATTTCCCTGTCTGGGAGACGGTCACAATCGAAGAGAACGATGAAAATAATCAACCAATTCAATCTACAATCCGAGTGCCCTCGCAACCGAGTTTTCCGGTACAGAAATATTTGCATCACGTAAGCGAACTGCTGAACGAAGCCATTCCACAAACCATTCCGCGCCTGATTATGCTAGACATAGCGGAACGTCTTGCAAGCTTACTGCTCAACCATTACGGAGCTTTGGCCGACGATGAGTTCGTGAAGCAGAATCAAACAGTGGCCTTACAGTTTTATCTCGATCTGCGATTCCTTCAACTGATGCTGATCGGACGTGAACATAAGCAGCTAAATGAAAGATTCAACGAATTGATCGGTCGTTTCAAATGCCACATTGATCCGTTCGATTTCGACGTATTTTATGCGCACCTGAATGCGAATGTCAAGCGTTCTGTATTAAGATTGCAACATTTCCTTGGTGCACTCATATGTCACAGCGAGCAATTGGCCACGATCGTTGGGAGTACCCCTGGAGCAGACTCGTCCAGTTCAGCGTCGTTAGACAAAAATCCCAACATCCTTGCGCTCAGCTCTAACAGTCTAAGCATGGTGTGGTTCCCGCTTCTACCGGTTGTTAGTAAGGACACGGCTGCATCGACGGTAGAACCGGTTGGATTGAGTTCATCACTGAGCAGTGCAAGCTACATGTCTAAGGTATGGTATGGCATTTGTATTCAATATTGCCATTAATCTAGGTGGAGGCCGATCTCGTACACTCAATGCAGTTATCCAGTATAAACCCCCTAAGATAACTATTTTTATTTCAGCCTTTTGTTTTTTCGTCTTAGTACAATGAGATCATCTCGTTCTAAGATGACAAAAACGTCTTCAAAGGTTAAGGTTTCTAGCAAGTGTGTGATAATTGTTGATTTGTTGCAATACATACAAATGTTGTGTCGTTTAACAGATGAGCTCTTCTACTAACCTTTACATGGTGTGGCATTTTTTGATTGGATTCCTTAGAATAGGAATTAAAGCTTAAGCTTAAATGTAATTCTTCGTGTTGGCTTGCTGACAAACTCGTCCGCAAACGTGCATGCATAGGAATGTGGCTAAAATTAAACCGATGCGCTTGGAATGCTGATAAACAAACCGAACTTATGCGTCTTATTTTTTGTTGCAGAATCAAAAACATACAACGCCCGGCGATGGTGAATCGGGAAAGGTCTCGCTTAGTGGTGGTAGCGGAGCTATCAAACAGTCCACCAGTAAAGAGCCTACATCGGCAGGTACAGCGCAACATTACGCCAAAGGTGCAGCCGCTTTCTTTGGTTTGGATAAGGATTGGTTCCGATAAACGATGGGACGGGTTTGACGTCAGCCATAGGAAAGGAAATATTGATAGGTAAGGTGTAATAAAGCAAAGTTCGATTTTCCAGTATGATTGCAATGAACATTGCGTATTTATTTCCTTTGAAAGTGTAACTGTGCAAGGAAAACAATATAAAACAATCTTAAAGTTAAACAGAGGGTGTGGTTGATCCTTAGTGAAGTATTACGTGGAGAAATGGAGTTTGTGGTTGATTGGCGAAAGAGATGGAAAATACTACAGCAGCGGATTGGTTTCTATTTTAGTATAGTACAAAGTTTTCCATAAGTTGCTTAATTCGTTCGGTTTGCCATTTTGTTTCGGTTTGGAGGTATACCCGCTGGGCAGGTACGTTAAAATGTAGGAAAAGCCAACAATAAATACATCGGTAATCGCTCAAATAGTCACAGTCCAAATCACATTCGAATTCTTTGGGTTCCCTTTCGCTGGCCGAATCCGCTGCTGCTATCGCTTCCGGAAGTAGGTCGGGGTGATCGGATGTCCGAGGAATGGATCAAATGAACCATCACTTTTTACCACCCTTCTTTCCTCCCTTATCTCCTGCTTTACCGCCAGCACCACCTTTAGCGTCATTTCCACCTTTGGCGGTACCGCCACCTGCAGGGCCTTTTTTCTGAAACAATGTTCGAACTAGAGTACCACGAACCTCTGACCAGCTTCTGGAGCAATGGTTCTGTTCTGTAAATTTTACTTACACCACCACCGCCGCCCTGGCCACCGCCACCACCGCCTGAACCGCCTCCTTTACCTTTGCCCATAACGGAGCTCAAACTTCTCTAACCGTAGATCCAAGTATTCACTAAAATGACCACTCCAAAGGCAGGAAGCAAATGTTTGGTAGGAACTTTTGGGGACGTTTTTGACGATGTGTGTCCGATGAAGGATCCTATTCGACTGTCCGTTCTGAAGCGTTACCTTAGGCGTCTAGCCATATGTGGCACAACTGAACGTTTATTTTGTGGTGGGGATGAAAACGAATTCTCCCAAATAATATGATGCTGTCGTCCCTCACATTAAAAACCGACGCTACATTGGTTTCACGTAAAAATAGCAAGCCAGTCAGGGTACGGTAGATTATCTTAATCCCGTGTCTTTGCTCTCCCAAGCCAGTGAACTCACCTATTCAACACTATATCCCTTTCCTCGGTTCCTCGACAATTGCTGGTTCACTTTCATTGAAGGAATTCAAAAATAGTGACGCGTTCGACATTGAAATGTCCCATGTAATACTCATGTGCCAGAAAACGGTCATGAACTTGAAAATTTGTCGGTAATTGTAACTGCTAGTAAAACAAACGACATTGGGACCATTGCCAAAGGCCATTAACCGCATTAAGGGCAAATTAAGTGTCCTTGTGAGGCTAGCGAGATCTTAGCCTTGTGGCTAGACTACTTTAAAATTTCAAACGACCATTATTTCACCACATTTGAACATTCTTGTGATGGATGGATACAATGATCGTACTACAAAAAATCATTCACACTCTCATGACTGTGTCAGAGAAGTAGCAAAAAACAGTTATGAATACAGTGCAATTATAATAGCCTTCTCGCACCAACGGCTTATGCTAATAATAGTTGACCGAGAAAAAGAATAATCAGCGAAAACCGTGTGAATAATAGCAATCAAAATAAAAGTACGTGTTTGTTTTCCTTACGAAAAACACGAAATTTGTTCAAAGAAAGCAATGCGACATTCTACAAAGCACGCGTCACTGTGCAAGAGATACGCGTTACGTCTTCTAGACAAACATGATAAACGGTTTGTTGTCGTGTTTAATTTCCCTCCCATCCGCACGAACCGTGATCCTATTTTTGTAAGCAATTATTAGAAATTGTTTTTAGAACTGTACAGATCGAGCCATTGAGCAAACTATTTAACAAACTGGGTCATCAAGGACGATTTCATTGACGAGTTGTTTTCAATTGCGCGATTAAGTTTTAAGAGCTATGATCAAGAGTTTATTTTGATTCGTAAAAAACGGTAAACATATACTTTAATATGTAGTATGTGACACAAAAACGTTTCATTCGCAACAATTTGACCATATGTCTCTCAGAGTCCCTTTATCGCGACACTGGCTCGTGTTGGCGATCCAGATCACATATCTGACGCAAAATGTTAGTCAGGTGCAAGGCATAATCTTTGATCAGTTTACCAATCTCAACTGCCTTTAGTTTGGGAGCCTCTTCCTCCAGCATGGGCGGACGTTTTTGTAATGCTAACGCGTATAATGCTTTATAGTGGCTGGTTGCTTGTTCTTTAAGGTTCCCCGTACCTTGTAGAGAAAGTTTTGTAAGCGTTAACAGTATCACTTGAAGTCGTTTTTCAAACAGTTCCAAAAGTTTCTGGAGTTCCTCATATCCTCCAGTACCGTCACTGCTACCCGAGGCTGAGGTTCCGAACGATGAATCATCCGTGGCAAGCGGCTTCACGCTGGCGATATGGTGTATTAGCGGATATGCCTGTTTGCAAAGGGTTAATGCAACTAATAAATGGTGCGTTTTGGCGGCTGATGCCGAAGCCTGTTCGCATTGGTACTCTTGTAACGCGATGCGTTCCATCTGGATCTGCAGAAATTCCTGAGGTTCCGAGAGGCTTTCGAAAATACTCGCTGCTTTTTCGTAGTGCAGTTTTGTAAGGCGTAAGCACGTTTTGCGACGATATTCATCCACCGAATAACGGTAAGACATGTGGTGGTACGAGGCAATCCTGTGACCGAAAAGAAAGCAAAGTCCAACATGAATTTTGAAGCAAAGTGAATCAATCAGGCAACACTTACCTATGGTGTATGAGACCGGCTCGGAAGGAGTACAGCACCTGTTTCGGTCCACTGTTGTCTTGATCACACAATTTTAGCGCCCGCTGAAGCATATCGACCACCTCCTGTTCGATTTCTTCTTGGGACTGTGTTTGGCCACCTTGCCCGTCGACTGAAATCACGTTATGGTCTTGGAGTTGCTTTGCTAAATTGAACGTGGCCGTCGATAGCTCCCACGTAACCAAAGACCACAGTTCCGGATGTTCTTTACGCGTACCAAGTGTGCTTAGAGCGCGCTGATAATAGCCAAAGGCTTCGTGGTAGAATTTTTTCTGAACATTCACATTGTTCGGTCTGCAAATAGACAAATGAAAAATGCAATAAATTAAAATCAATCCTGATAAGGTTAGGTGTTTCTGTACGAGCCGGACTTACCGTTCGCCGACCAGATGAATATGTGCACGGAAGCGCATAAACCTTCCCATGTTGCAAAGCAGAAAAGCAAGATTTGTTGTGTCGTTAACTTCTTCAAACAAAGCAACGCCTTTCTTTAGCGAATCATACGATTTTTTCGTTAACAGTTGGTACAACGGTTCCGTCGAATCTATTGCTCCATCCTTGGGTTGGAGTTCCGCATCCCAATACTTTTGATATTCCTCTTGGGCCCAGTGCATATACTTTACACCGAGCTCATTCCGAACGCTTCCAAGACGTCGACGTAGCTCGTCCTGCGAGTCCTTTGTCGCTCCACCGATGGCCGTCTCGTAGCAACTGCAGCTAGTAATCATCAACTGCTCAATGTTTTCCGTCGGAATGGGAAGTGAATTTTCCATCTCGCTACCAATATCCTTCACAAGTTCCTCCATAATCAAATGATCGAGATGATGCTCATCGTTGAACTGCGCCAGATGATCGCTGATTCGATTCCAGTCTTTGACCATTTGAAAAAAGCAATCGCCTGCTCGGCCCAACAGTAGACTGCGTTGGGAGGATACGCACGAGATGTACTTCGTCACGACCTGCTGACAACGGATAGAGGAATACAGATGCCGCAGGGTTGCACCGTATCGCTGCTGCGCGTATTCCTGCTCGGCCATGGTAGCATACACTAGGCACGCTTTTTCGAACAGTAGAATCTTCAAGTGAACGTTCCACGATTTGATCACACCAATTTGTCCTTTAAGTAAAAGCGCCCGTGGGTCAACTTCTTGTGCACGATCAACCCCTTCGCCTTGCTTACTGTCGCCGGATTTCTGTTGCTTGTCCAATTGTTTGCTTTTCGAACGCTTTTTACTAGCCTTTTTTGCTGCAGAGTCTTTGTCATCTTGTGCCATTTCCTCCCCGGTTTGTTTCCAACCCATCGGGATAATCTTCTCTGGATCGACTGGGCGAGCTTCCGGGCGCAGTGGTTGATATGGCAGTGGAATTGGATTATCCGATCTCGCCATGTTCGGATGTGACTCCTCGTGTACAATCTTTTGCCTTTCGGCTTCCTTTTCTTTTTCGCGCTGTTTTTGCTCCTCGTAGCTATCGAAATACTGCAAACACTGTAGTCCATCGACAATGTGCTGCAACGCAATCGTACATCGTTCCGCGGTGTCGCAAAGCAATGGCGCAGGGCGAGAGTTGTGATGTTTGCCTAATCGCTCCTCCACCTTGTACTCTTTCAGAGTATCTTTGATGCTTTTGATTGCAGCCTCCAGCTTTGTTCCAGTCCCTGCCTGCCCTTGTTGCTCTCCAGGCTCATCCACTGTGGGTGCTTCATCTTCCGTCTCTTCCAACCCATTCTCTGAAGGTGTTGAACGTTCACCACACAAATATCCCGTTTCATCATCTTCGTCCTCCAGCGTTGTGTTGAACTTGGGTGAACCTGTAACGATACGATATGGCAGTTTCAGGAGGATTAGAATAATTTTGCGAAAAAATTGCCCAATTTTTATCTAACCTGGATCCGTATCGGCAGGAATATGCAAATCAGAGAGAATGTAATGTGAGGACGTTACAATTTGCGGATACTTTTCTTTTGGCAGCAGTTTAATGCAATTGTTTAGCAGTGTCCGAATGGCTCCCGCCTTTGATGCCGATAGATTCCCACTTTCAACGGAGTTTTTCATGTTTCTTGCTACAGTGTAAAGCAACATTGCTACTGGCACGGTAAAAGGATTCTGACCACCAGTTGGTTTACTGGTGGGGTGATTTTCGTCACTTGCCTCGCCACCAGTTTCTGTAGGTTCCTTTGGAGGCAGTTTCTCTGTCGGGTCTGCATCTGTCTCGTCTTCTGCCGCCGTATCTCCACCGTGTGCTTTGCAAAGCGTAGTTAAATCGTACAGTTTCACAACATCGTCATTGCGCGCCTTAAACAGCCAATACGTGTGTCCTGCCTTCGTAACGTTTGCCTTCAAAAAAGCTAAAATGTTCTGGGCTACATTGCGTATGAGCTGTGGAGAAAATTCGGAATCCTCCAGTCGGGGCAGATCTTCCGTTTTAATTAACTCATAGCGTTGCACGATCCCATCTAGATGGTAGCACATGACCACTTCCGGTACATTGGACATCAAATTATCCAGCCAATAATCGATACCGGTCAGTACGTTAATCGGCTTTGATTCATCTCGTAACCGCAAACTTATGCACGGTCGATTCGCTCCCCCAAAGATAGGCATATCTGTTCCAATCAGCATGCGTATGTCCTCGAAAGTCCATATCACGTTGCGATTGAACATGTGATTCGTTTGCTGTGCATCGGGGAAATGTTCTTCTTTTGTCGGCTCGGGCAGCACTGGCCCCGCCAGCGGCAGTGGTGTATATGGTGCACAATCGTTCAAAATTACATCCTGTGGCTCTCTTCTGCTTTCTTCGTTCTGCTCGCCTGACTGTAAACTATGGTACAGAAACTTCGAGGTAAGATACTTTTGCTGAAAAGCTTCTCGAGTTTTTGGATGCAGGAACAACTTGCGCTCGCTATCGTTTAGTCCTTTCAGGATGTTTTCGTAAATGAACGAACGTAACCAGTGCCAGTCAGCTTCCTCTTGCAATAACAGATACTTGGCTACATCAAACTCGTCGATCAGCAACGTATTTTCGATGCGATGCACGATCATGGAGATGACGCTTTTACGCGAGTAAGGCAGTTTAAGTAATCGCTTGATGTTTTCCGCGTCGGAAACCACATCCACACCTCCAACACAATCCGGAAACATATTTGCCATGCGGAAACTGCTGAAACCCGCTTGATGTGATAGAAATTGTCCCAGTCCGTAAGAGTTCGCCGAATTGCTTAGCCAGTTGGAGGGAGGCATATTGAGATTGGTGTTACACTTCAATCGTCCAAACGGCACCGTACTCTGCACAATGGAGAATCGCACAATTGCATTCGATTTAACTTGCTGGCCAGGGTCATCCGCATGCCCATCTTTCGACACCGTGGTGATACGCGGGCACAGCTGTATTTCTGTGTCATCCATCTGGTAGAGGAAATAGATGGCAAATTAACAACTGAAACATATGATCCACAAGACCTGGCTAGATTTTAACTTACCGTTTGCAATATCACACCGACCAAATGGCATTAGTTACAAAACTTACACAGAGCTGGTATTGTGGTTTTTGTAATTTCTAGAATGTGTGAGAGCGACCCAGAAAAAGGAAAACAATGCGTTGACAGTTCAGCTATACCGGCTGTTTTGTTGAAATGTTTACATTAGCAACAGAGCGAGAAACTGCTGGACAAAAGGATTGACAGCTTGATAAATTAATATGCTTTTTATAGATATTCATAGCAGACATGCGTTGATTGCAACATAAAATTAAAAATGATCATAAACAAGACCCACAATCCTGTCCATAAAAGATTGTGTTTGCTTTAATTTGTCCAGGGAGCTGCAATAATCAGAGCTGATTGAATAAAACTTTTGGCCACTACTGTCTGAACTCACTGTGCTCAGCTGTCAAGTATCGATTTGCCGTGAATAACATTGTGCAGGTGTTGTGCAACATAAGCGGAAAAAAACAATAGATCGGCGTGAAAACAGGTGAATATAATTTCCATTATCCATTCGCATGATTTTACATTACATTCTTTAAGAGAATGTTGGAATCGGAAGCCACATAGACCTTCGCATTCGTTTGCTAATGAGACAAATTATCAACATTTTAATATAGCTTCTTGCCGCTCGCCAAGGTCCATCGCGATGTGTTTTGATGGAATCAATTATCCCTTTTTACCAGCTATAAATGATAGCCACTAAATGTACGCGGTAGAGTGGTGCTCCCGTTGGAGTGTTGTTCCTTCTAACAGCCGGTCTTTTTATGGCCGGCTTGAAACGACATTGTGGGTTATACATGGGATGATTCTCACCCAACATTAAACTTTGTGTCACACATACACACGTACCCAACATAGGGGGATAATACGTAAATGTTCGCTATAAGGCTATAGTTTGCATCCTTCGTTTTGTACATTCCAAAATCGAAGTTGCTGGTGTGTAAGGAACCAAAGATTAAAGTCTCTACTCTTCTTCCAGCACGTGCTATCTCATCATCATCATCGTTCCACGCTTCTCCAGTTCCGGTTTGTTGCTTCTCTTTGCGGTTGTGTGCGCGCGCGATTACTCGATGCATTCGTTCGTGCGTTCGTCGTGTGCCTTCGTCAAAAATTCCTTTGTGCTGAACCAGTGCGGACGTCCCGTGTTGCTGAACGCTGCTGCTACTTTCCATACGTCAAAGATGGTACAAATTAAGGTAAGCAAATCAGATAGAACAAGTTACTGTTTACGTAGCTTTTGGACAATGTGTGTGCATACGGGAAAACGTAAATTACATAATACTTTCTGACGCGCGCTCGATCGACTCTTGATTGGCATTTCCTCAACAGTGACGATAGTGCGAGTGTCCCAAAATGTCCAAGATCGCGAGTAAACCCACGTGAAAGCTCTGTAGTTCATATGCAATCCAAGATGAGAAGAATTTGAAACGATCGGATAACGCCAGTTGAAACCGTTAAAGTAGGACTTTACATTGAATCGTGTTAGATACGTTCGCAAATTTTAATAGGGCAAAGTGTAGGCCTTACTGTCTGTGAACTTGACCTTCCAACGTTGATTAATTCAAACACGTTTCGGAACTTGGGAAATAAAAGCGTAACTTCATTTATAGACCAGGAAAACATTTGTATAGCGCATATTTTAGCAAAGCTCGTTACAGTTAACCACGGGCTTTAGATAAACCAACGTTCAACGTTTTAAATGAAACACCCAAGCATACTTCAACCGACGCCGTTCTCAAAATC
This sequence comes from Anopheles culicifacies, assembly GCA_000473375.1. Taxonomy (NCBI): domain Eukaryota; kingdom Metazoa; phylum Arthropoda; class Insecta; order Diptera; family Culicidae; genus Anopheles; species Anopheles culicifacies. The sequence goes on along the minus strand of AXCM01000656.1, from coordinate 45,466 downwards.
GCTCGTGGAGTGCATTTGCATTTATGCTCTCTTATGCATGAGCTCATTTGTTGTTTGCATTGCCATTAGGTAAAGGCAAATATGCCTTCTAGCGGTTTGCGTTCTCGTCATTTACCAACGGAGTGTGTTCTGATACCATAAACGGGAAAGACGAAAAGAAGGTGTCCTGCTAACCGGGATTGTCGTTTATTTCGCACGTACGCCAGCGATCGATACTAACGAGCAAGCACACCGCATGAGTATCGTTTTTTGTCGTTATTTATGATGACTCGCTGTGTTCAGCTGTGTGGCAACATGTTGCGAACACACTTTGGACCATATTGCTGTTGAAAACAACAGTAACAGAAACAAGCTACTAGCCATCCTCCTCGTTCGATTTCCCGCTGGTTTTCATTCAATTTGTATGGATCAGATTTTTTATGTTTGTTAGTGCTGTGCATTTGTTTCCAGCGATAAGCAACACTGGTAACCACTTATAAGCAACAAACCACAGCTTCACAAACAAGGGACTACACTGTCTATTACGTTGAGCCTAGTTCTGATGATGGGAATTTTCCACCGACTTTTTCAATCAATGGGCGGGGGTGATACATGTCCTTAGAGGTTGAGAGCTTGGTATGCTTCACTTTCGCCTTTTGAGTTTTTGTTTTCACTCCCACGGTCTGTTCAGGCTCTGGCCCAATTTGTTCAAGATGTCCCAAACCGAAAATTTGTACAGACTGGATGAATATTATCTTAAGCCTACGATAACCCATCCACATACATGGGGCTGTTCGAGTTTTCGGTTATTTAACCTTCTTTCCGGTTGTTGAATCGGTAAATAGAATCTAAGTTGTGTTCTTTTTGCACCTCCCAGATGTACCACTCCAATGTTCTACTCAACCCGCATACAAGGTTTCTTGTTGAGTTTCAAACTTGAACGTTCTATTTGTTGATTCAGGCTTTAGTGTGTAGCCAATGGAGTGAGAAGGATTTCGGTTAGCAGGGGATGATTCACGCTAACTTTTCTAGAATAACTTTACCGTTCTCTGAACAACCGCAACGCAGAATACCTCTTGATTGAGTTTTAGAACGCTGTACAGGTTTTACACAGGTATACAAGCAAACCAAGTAACATTTACTTTCCGTTTTTTAGTACTGTTTTATTATGAGTTTGTTAAAATGTATATGGCCGACATTTTCAATAATGATACATATATTCAAGAAGCGTCTTTTGTTGCCAATTTCCACTTCATTCCATGGGGAGAAGAATGTGTTACGTAAAATGCGTTAGGAATGAAAACTTATCCGTAATCATTCACCAAAAGCGGTGACTTGCAGAATATTGAAAACAGGTTAGTATTTGAACAGCATTATTTGTCTTCGAGGATAGCATCTTCAATCATGCGTTGTTTCGAAAAAGGTAGACTGGAGAAGAGAAAGCTCGAGAAGCGTAACAGATAAGAATAGCCCAGCGCCCAAGTGAAAAAATGTTCTATGGAACATAACATTGATAATGAAGTAAAATTTGCTGCCCCAAAGGTTGATTTAATTATTCATCGAATTTATAATGTGATCATTGTTCCGATTGAGCCGGAGTTACCATAGCAACAAGCGAACGAAAACAGGCCAATAAGATTAGATTAGATTTCCGTGGAATTGGAATGCGATTGGAACCTTTTAGGGGCAATCGGACCTATAAAAGGAAAGGTATAATCGATGTAACAAACGGAATCCTCAACATGAAGCCACCGTAAGAATCTCCCAATGCGTAATGCGGAAGCGCTCTAGAGGGGAGAGTACTATTGAACGTAAACTGGTGTGGACCCGACGACGATCCACATGAAATATGCATTACCCTTATTTGTGTTTATGTAGGGGTTGGGTGTCCTGAACTAATGGAGCTGACCAGGAATATGGCAAGAAACATAGATTATTGTGCAGCGTGGAGGACAGCAATCTATATTTCATAAGCGTTTTCCAACTGCCTTTCTCAAGTTCATTTGCTTCATCGTCTTTAGTGTGACACCCGGGAAATAAATCGATATTCTTCCCCACGTGTTTGGTTTCTTGTATTTGCGATGATTTTAGCCTTTGTGTAGCCAGTGCCTTTTAACCTATGGTTGTTTTCTCTTCTTTTTTCATGCATCACCAACTTACGCAAACGATGACGACGGTGACTACAACAGGAAGGCGACAAGGTACCCTCAATCGACCTATTTGAGGATTCGCCCGCCAACAAGGTAAACATTGCGGATCTGTGTGCAGGAAAGAAGGTGATCCTGTTTGCCGTCCCCGGAGCTTTTACGCCAGGCTGTTCGAAGACTCACCTGCCCGGATATGTCGATAAAGCGGGAGATCTAAAATCATCCGGTGCCGCCGAGATCGTGTGTGTATCTGTAAACGATCCGTTTGTCATGTCGGCCTGGGGCAAACAACACAACGCCAGTGGCAAGGTGCGCATGCTGGCTGATCCGGCTGCAGCATTCACGAAGGCGCTAGAACTCGGAGCCGATCTGCCACCACTGGGTGGATTGCGATCGAAGCGCTACTCGATGGTGCTGGAGGATGGTGTTGTAAAGTCGCTTAATGTTGAGCCAGACGGTACCGGGCTATCCTGTTCGCTGGCTGACAAAATCAAACTGTAAAACACCGTTGAATGTATCGTCATAAGCCGCCAGCACGCCTTCCGTCGCTCTTTAAACTGTTTTCTCACAAACCTTAGCAATAATGTACGGTTCGATGATACAATGGTTGTACTTTTTACTCTCAACCTCCCGATTATAATTATCTATTAGATACGCACACATACACCCGCAAATCAGATCAGAATCGACAACATTATATTGCCTAACTTACTCATTCCCTTCCTTGGCCTGGACGATTAGATACGCTAGGATAGAAATGCGATTGAATTGATTCTTATCGAAATTCTAAAACATTTGATACATTATCGCTGTGCCGTCGCCGAATGCCTCTTGATCCTCGATGATTTCTTCTTAGTTCGTTGGTGATGATGGTTAGAATCGCGTTTTTATCCATAGGTCCTTTTTGGAGGTTGTTTCGAGCAGTGACCATGAGCAGTAGAAGAGCAGAAACATACTAAACCTGCACCCAGAGAACAATAATTAGTTGGATACCATGATAGGAATAGGAATTAGTGCCACCTACGCCCACATCCGCCCTTATCATCATTCGCGACACAGCTTTGCCGCTTAAATCTTTCTGAACATTGCCATTCCTTGTGTGCACGTGCAAACCAGAGAGCCAGTTGTATGTTTTATGATGTCAATTCAAACACAAATCAATTAGCGACAGTAGCATCTATGATGGGCCAATTTTGGGATCGGTTCGATTCCGGTTGAAGAAATGAATAGGACGTGCATGTGTGGTGTCTTGGGTGGGATTCATTGAATTTAAAAATTGATGGAATAAATTTCAAAATGCATATAAATTTCGGAAATACGATTTGCTACCATGCGCAACTTTTAACAAAAACACAATCATGTTTCAGATGTCCGAAAAAGGCAGCATAAAAAAATATAAATATCATGTGCAGCATACTTGGCAGCGCACGCGTATGTGTATGCATAGTGGCGGTAAACGTCACTGGAAGCGTCGGCATTATAACAACACAAACATAGCGCCAAAATGACCGCTACCGAAAAACGAGGTAAATCGTGCTTTTCCATTAAATACTGCTAATAAATGGATGATAATGGGTAACTTTTTTCTTTCCAGAGATCGATGTCATCATTGAGATGATGGAAATATACATCAATTCAATCTTGTACAAGCGCAAGCTTTATCCGGAGGCAATATTTCGCATTCGCAAGGCGTACAATATACCTGTGTACATTTCCATCTACACTGCTCTGAACGATTATATTGCAAAAACATTGAAAGCTGCCAGGGATCTGATAAGAAACGGCAAGATGCGCCGCCTAGAGGTGATCATTTTCCAGGAGCAAGAAACTCCCATGGAAAGCTACGTGTTTGATCTAAAATACGGAGGTTATGCATCGATGCAAAATGATGAAAATATGAGCGCCTTCGAGGAGGAGCTTCGCAAATCGTTGCTCTCGTTAGATGCACGGATGAAGGATTTGAAAAACCTGCCCGAGAATGCGGATATGAAGTTTAAAATAGTGCTACACACGACGAAATTGGCGTACGTAAAGTTAGGAAACGATCCCCGTTTGCAGAGTTTTCCGTTTGTGCAGCAGACGGCGGTTCATGAAGCGGATGAAAAATCCAAAATTGAGCTGTTGCCAGTTTTACAAACATCACGCGTTGGTATTAATGTGTTCGTTGAGAAGTACAGTGCAGTATGAATATGTTATGTTTCAATAAACGTTTGATTATCCGATCCGAGCTGAATATTGAACAATACGAATCGATATGGCCCTTGCAGACCATTGCAGCTGCATAGTAAAAATGGGTTCGAGCAGGGAGAAGTGTATAGATTGGAATCCGACCAATTGTTTGCCGAATGCAATTGACGAACGAAATATTTATAAAAAGTACATTTTGTTGAGTTTTCTGTTGAAGTTTTTCCATGAACCAAATATTTTTTCATCAAACTGAGTATATAAACCTTGTGATGAAGTATCATTTCTTTGACAGATGTTTCGTTAAAAGGACGCGGATTATGATACTGTAGAAAATACCTAAAATTATTTTAATTGCATAAAATATTTTTACAAACATACAACATAAATCTCCTTAATAGTGATAACTGAATCATCATTGAGAAAGTGTTGCAAATTGATGGCGTAATTCGGTAAATTGTCGTGTTATTGTTGCTGTCAAATAGAAACACAACATGGCGCCTGACGAAACAACTTGAACGAGTCGTCGCTGCCGTTGTGTTCACATCAGCTTCATCTCGCGCAGTCACGAAACGTATACGTAAAGCGGGACCTGCTACAACAAAATCTGAGTGCGAGCAGCTGGAATATAGAATTGGAAGCTACCGTTTTCGAAAGTAATACAAAAGTGTACAAGTGCAGTGAACGAAGCCTCGTTTATTTCTGTTTTCAGGGGTGTTGCTTGCAAATAGTAGGAATGCAACGTTTGTGCAATGTATGCGAAAAGTTTGGAAATTTAGCGAACCAAACAGTGCGTTTCGTAGGGCAAGTTGTACGCGAGTGTATTGTATAGCGTAGTTTTCTTTAGTCTGCACCCTTTTTGTGTTCAATCAAATCAAACGATTGTTTATGTGTGTGTGCTTGAAAAAAATTAACGGCAACATAGCATGCGGTGCTGCGTTATCGTTGTCCGCTCTTATGCTTTCTTTTCTCCGAAGCAGCGCCATAGCAAATGAAACGCATGCTGATTTATGACAACCAACACTAGGGCAAACATACTGTGCGTGAGGTCTGTTCTACACATTGGCGCATGTGTTGTGTGTGTGTGCGTGTAAAGCAATGGCTGCAAAGGATCGAAGCATTAAAATGTGACGAAAAGTTGAATGAAATAAGTTTACAAATTTGGTTGTTGCTGGTAAATCCCGGCTTGTGGTGTGTGATCATTGACGATATCATTTCATGCTGGCCAATTAGAAAAAAAGGAAATATGCCGGTTGGCTTCGGTGATTGAGTGTGTGTATGCCAATGCGTTTTTTATGTCACGCATTCGCATAAGGTGCTCTGGTGTATGGAAGTGTTTATTTTTTGCTTTAATCTGTAGAGAATTTCTTGGGAATCAGTGTCGTAGGTTAAGTGCCAAGTGAAAGTATGTTTCATGTGTTACATCTGTTTTTTTTTCTCTTCATTTCATCTTTGGTAAAAGGGTGAAAGGTTTTAAGGCATTGTGTTAGCCGTGGTGGTCAAGGTCGCTCGAGCAGGTCATTTTGAGTTAAATTTGAGAGTGCGTCTGAAGTGAATGCAAAAGTGTTTAAATTCCGAAAATCGTTGCAGTAGACACAGTTGAATGTCTTATGGCAGCATCGGCCAGCACCATGGAAACCGACGATCTTTCCGATACAATGAACGATTTTCTCCCGCTGTTGCCGGAAAACATCAAGCAGGAGCTGTTTGATGCTACCGAGAAAGGCAATCTGTGCGACAGTGTAGAAAATAAGGTAAAGTATATTAAACTTCCGTAAATTAGCAGGAAGGCTCCGTTGGATGTTGTTGGCGGCTGCACGAAAGGACCGGTACCAAAACAAAGCTCAGACCGTCCGATAACTATCCAATTACAATGTAAACATAAGTCTGGAAAGCCAGGAAAGATTGGACTAGATTAAAATGACAGTAAAAGTCAATAACAAGAAAAAAGGATATTTAAACATACATACACAATCAGAGATATTTGTTAGATATCCGGCTTTGATCTTAAACTTGTTTATACGTTTTATACTTAAAACGTGTTTTATTCACCGATTTTAATTGTAAATTATTTCTACTATTTGTTACCATTTTACCGGGTTGGGTGCGCTGATCTTTAACTCGAAAGACCGATATTTAAATTCCAATTGAAGGGTCTTATTTTAAAAAAATCGTCTTTTGATTCCTTCCTCAGTGGAGGCGCCTAGCCTTGGATTGGAAATTTTGTTGCAGGTGGGAAAATGTTTGTCTCTCTTGGAAAGACAATGCAAAAAATAGCAAAAATACATGAAAACTAGCTAAACATTAACACACTAAATTATATTCGTCAGTAAAATATAAATTATAAAGTATACAATAAGCTATGAATCTCAATGTATTAATAACAACCTGTGATGAAATGATTTGTTTTAACTGCATAGTACCTTTTAGTAGCATAGGGGGCTCTAGTTAGTGATATTCGATTGAAATAAGTACATATTTTTGGAAATACTCCATAAACCAACTTGCATCCTATTCATGGGCGCTTTGTATGCATAAAAAATATTAATAATACTACATTGCATATAAAGCGGGTTCTGTAATTCTAATTCATAGTAATACGCTTCATGTGTCGAATACTAAGCAGGGATACTCGCACCCACGAAGAATGAGCCCTTTCTTCCAGCTCAGTTTTCTTGCCTGCTCTCTGTTGGTGAAGGGCTTTTATATGTTTGTTGTTATTCCCCTGCTGTTTAACCTTGCTTATTTTGTGCGGAAACGACTCTCCCTTTCCGACAAATCGCGCGCTTCTGAGTTTTGTGTTTATCCTAAGAAAGAAATGGAGCAAAACTCCTAGAGTAAACACCAGGAAGTTTGTTGGAAACCACACCATCACCAACACGCCAGGCGTGGGAATTTGTACGGCAGGAAATACTATGTACTTCGGGTAGAAGGATAGCGGTATAGACGAAACATGCAATTGTGGACTGTGCACTAACACGTGGTGACATTGTCATCATCAGCTGATCGGTCGCCACAACCTTGAAACCCTCCGGCCGGTCTCATTACAATTTCCGGCAAGATGTAACCACATGTTGTATGTGTTACATTGGGTAGAAAAGTGGAAGCTATGCTCTGATTCACTATTACCGTCGAATGCGAGTTACAGGAGAAATTGCTAACAGATGTTAGATTTATTTCCAGCCTGTATCGTCAAACCATGTGGAACAAGGTGATACATTTGGAAGCAAAGTGGAAGCTTACCTTCTTGGAGTACTTATACACATTTAAAAGAAAATCTTTCATTTTTTAAAATTATTATCATCATACGTGATAAACAGTATAAAAAAGCAAAACATTGGGAGTTAAGGCGGGTTATGGAGGGTTAAAAGAAGGTTTTACAGGGATCAGGTAGATATTTCATATTAAACCGGTGTTATCCGTCATATCATGTTGTTTGACTGCGTGTTTTTTTTTGTCATGGCAAATCGACAAGGAATTATTTACTATTAAAGCTTTTAACCGAACTTTTGGAAGTTCAAGTGTATAACAACTGCATCCAAAAATGTTTGCATTCGTTAGCACACACCATTGGACCGCATTGATTAATATATTTGCCCAATGTTTGGGGCATTGTTCTGGAAAAACAAGGTTTTTTTTTCATATTGTTTGGAAAAATATGTTGTCGCGAATAATACCGTCAACAGCATAAGAGCATATGGCATTCTGCTACGCTTCATTATAGCTGTAGCGGATGAATATTGGCTATTGAATGATGCATGCAATGTTCGGATTGTCTCTAAATCGCGAATGATCACAATAAGTTAATTACTAACGAATATCTACGGAAAATTTAATTCAAAACTGCTTTTTTAAATTTTAAATGATCAAACAATTGCAAAAATGTTAATTCGTCTCATAACGCTCCACTGAATGTAATCAATCGTGCCAGACTAATGTTCCACCGCATATTTGGGCTGAATGGGAATGTTTTGTTGTAATTTGTGTCCATTCTCGAGACTGGCAATTTGAACGGACATTGTCGCAAAGCTTGACGAGCTTTTGCATGGAATATCATTTCGTTAAATGGATCGTTAAATGGATCTAGAAACGAAGGTGAAAAACATATCAATAAACGGCCAATTCGTATGCAGCATCACGAAAACAGCATTCAACCCGTTGAAGTTGCACTCACGCTCGTCAACAAATAATTGGACATTAATTTTTAACGATAATATCTATCCATTTTGAACACGTTGCATTTATCACTTTCTTCCAACTTTTGAACTTTTAGTGCTTTTAACTACGAACACAAGGACTTATCTGTTATATGTTACATTTTTGTGATAAGAGCATGGATTTGTAGTGGGTTAAGGACTAAATGCACTTAGTTTCAAAATAAACTACTCTAAGCATTGTAGTCATAAAACATAAAAGTTTGTAAGTGCAAATGTCCTTTTCGTCGGTATGATAATATTTGTAAAATTTACGCAAATTGCACTTCAAACTCATTCTATGGGAGCTAAAGAGATGGTCATGTACGTTGATTTCAGTGTGGCCCATTCCTCTTTTGAACAGTCCAATTCATTTGGCATATGAAACGATAACACTCCAAATTAAAATATATCGCTGCAGATGTAATAACGTTAGCATAATAACAAGGCGGACGATGTTGTTATTCGAGTCGTTCGGTGATTCTTTGTGAAAAAAGGTTTTTTGTTGTGTGTGTAAACAAATTTTTGGTGTTTCGCAAACCAATAGTACAAGGGAGAATATCATTCGTGAGTATGGAAATTTGGTTCCATATAGAGGGGCGTTTGAGGTGAAAATAATGTTTTCTGTTTGTATAAAGTGTGAGCAATGGGCAAAACGGTTTCACAACAATAATTTTCCATTGTTTCCATTCCATCTTATGAATTGGAATCGGTGGTATTATTAATGGTTTTAATTGCTAGTGCTATAAGTAAATGAAGAGGCCCGTTTGTCAACAAAAAGCAATCATCAAAGACTAGTTTGTACTAGTAAAATGAAGTTTATTGGCATATTATTTGCACACACTATAATACTGAAACGAACAAATATTCGTTCATACATGTGTTCGTTGTTTTGATGCTATGAACAATGTGTTCGGCAAATGAAATCTTAACAGTTTGTTATAAAATGTTATTAAATGTACTGACAACTATTAACAGTATTAGTTTGTGATTTCAACAGCTTATTGTTATGTTAACAATATGTTAAACCAACATGTTTTATCCTCCGATATTATAATAAAAACACCTCCGCTCTAAATTACATACTTCCTTTGGATCATAAAACGAATGTTTATTCCAATTGTTTACCATCCATTTAATAACCAGTTACATCATTGTCACAGGCTGTATTACATTTGGTGTGAGTATCGCTGCAGCAACTGAGCCACGTTTTTGTGTGTCACGGTAATCCTTTTTCGACGTATTCTCCGTTTTATGCTACTCTTATTACTATTACCTGGACTGGCTGGCAACAGCTGCTCGTTTTCCCGTAAGACTTAATGGGCATCAGCATTACGCTAACTGAAACAGCACAATATAGCACAAGAACAGCGCTATGGTGGTCTTTAGCACAACGTGCTCCGGTATCTGTGGAATGGTAGCTTGTGTATGGGGAAAAGGAAGCAGCGTAAAAAAGTGGACCTGGAAACCGATTATTAATGGATCATTGATAGCAGCGGGATGTTTGTTTGTGTCTTGCATGCTACGAAAGGTGCTTGCATTAATGTTGCCAGTGTGATGTCCTTTTTATACTTCATTACCCACCCAATGGTGGTATGCTACATAATGCGACACTAGTTCCTCTTATTCATTTCTTTTGTGTGATACCTTTTAAAAACACTTTTCTATTTTTGGATCAAATTTGTAAATTTAGCGTTTGAGCGTAAATCGCTTATTTTTGCTTTACTTTTAGTGATCGACTTTCAAGAATTTCCATTGCTTGGTCAACTTTTTCTTTGCATTGTTAAACTTTTCAATTGAATGTAATTTGTTTTCTCAATAATCCACTTTAAAGTTTCTGGCAGATTAATGTATGGCATTGAACGGCAAATCAATCAATGTCAAAAGGAAGAGCTATGCTATAGCACTCAATTTCATCCCTACGAGGTCGGCAAAGGGCTTGGTTTGCATGGGGATAGTGTGCACGAAATTTCGCTCCATCATTCTATGAACCATGTTATACTGCAAGCGTAAAATAATGTTGATAGATGGGTAGCAGCAGCAGATGCCCGTATTATACATTTTTATAGCTACAACATTTTTGAACAATATGTACCAATGACATACAGGAAGAGAAGAACGAAGCAGAAGCTTTTACATAGTTACGCAAAATATAAGCATAGTTCAGAGACGGTAACAATTTTTGAGGGATAGATAAGAGATGTGAGATGCGGATATATGAGTCCGTAACTAAATGGATAATCTGTTTGTGAATCGAAAACGCATAACGGAACTATAATTTGATCCTAGTGGGATCCTGTGGGAGCGGAAGTGGGAGTGATTTTTCATATATTTATTTGCTTTTTTCAGCGGACTCGCTCATCATAATGAGTAATATTCTGTGAGTGTTGGAGACGCAACGTAAAGAAAAAATAAGTTCACGATAGAATCGTTTAATCCTATCATCATATCAAGCTTCCGGAAAGAAGAGAAATAACCAGCAAGCAGATTCGGAAGCGAAAGAAGATCCGCCTGCGTAATCAAACTTTGGACAATAACACATGTTCAAGATTCGACACCGGAAACATGTAAACGTTATGAGAAAAATGCAAACATAATTAGAAGATAAAAATGCAATAAGTCAAAAACATAAGAAAATCATAATAAAAGTGCACGCTCAATCAATCCTCCAGGAGAACACAAGCACCCTAAATAACAATTATGGACAAATCACTTTCGCACTCGATCAGGCAAAAGAGACAGAATGGTAAGGGACCCTCGCATTCATCACATTCAGGCCAAGTGTGTCAACATTTTCAATTCTCTTTTTTCCATTAAGCATCAGAAATCAGGAGAAGAAATTAGTATATAAGGACAAATCCATTTCGAATATAAAATGTCTTGCGAGCTCAACTGTTGTTTACCGAATTGCTCGCGATCCTACGGTTGGAAGCTCCCTTTGTATGACGCAAAAGCTCACAGCAATAGAAGTCGCACTCCAGAGCTTCGAATCCTTCGTGAGAACCCCTTAAGGTTTTTAAAGATCAAGAACCCTCTTTGGTCAGTCCTTCCTCCAACTTCCTCCAAAGTCCGCGGTAACAAGGGAACTACACGTGAATTCCACAGGCGAGATCACATTCTTCGCGTGATCAAACCTTCCAACGGCAGCATTCATAACGGCTTTTTACCCGTCAGTTACAGTGAGTTCAATACAAAATGTTACGTGTTTTGGTAAACTTTCATCAATCAAACGCAGGTGGCCTTGGTCTACCATTTCTGGCTACCGTTGAATTACCAGTACTGCGTACGGTGGAATGGACCGGATAGGATTCAATTCACGGTTCTGCACGCACTTAGACCGAAGACCCAAGATTGTGCCTAATTTTTATGTCAGAAGATTGCACAATCAGATTAATAGTTCACCTAGACTATTGAACGAAAATCCCTCCAAAAACGGTTGATTTGACAGAACCTCAGAACACCTAGCGACATGAAAAGTAAACTATATCTATATGCAGCCGTTTGGCCGGAAATTCTTAACAGTAAGAGATTTTTATATAAGTATAGATTTTCATGATTTAGGTAATGTTCTGTCTTTATTCAATGAATTATAGATTTATTTTGGATTAATAATGGTCCGAAGGGAGAGATCACCTGAAGGAAATCGAACTCTAGCTGCAAGACTTGTTACTTAAACTCTGCTATGGTACTAAACACTAGGGAGCTTACTTGGCTTGTATTTATCTGTAAAAGGATAGTCCGTCATGAGTAGTTACTTACAGTCCGGGTGGAGTTCACGTCCAGTCTTGTCGTTTGAGACACTGAAGCCATCAAAACCACCGGTTAGCCTAAAATAATTTGTTGTTAATATAAATATCGATCAACATTTCCATACAAAGATTAATTTATTTTTTTATATTTTTCATGCTATTACAGGTAAGCAACCTGATGGGAATATGAAAGCATAATAAGTATAAGTATAATTAGCCATTGTACGGTAGGTAGAGATAGCTATTGAATCAACATTAAAAACCTTATTTCATTAGTTTATTTGTTTTTGTCAAACAAGCTGTATTTCGATATTCTGTTGTAAAATGTAGAACATACAAAAACATATGCAGAAAACTCTCACGTCTTGTTTAATTCCATTTTGGTGATGATATTTGGTCAGATGCTAAAAATACACTCAACAGGTCAAAGCCATTACGAGAGGGAAAAGGAACGCCACGAAAAGAGGAGGAGAAAAAGAACAGATTTCTCAAGTACACGAAGTGGAGATTTCGTTTTTTATGAGTTGTTTTTTTATTATTAGTTTCGTTCATATGTCTTTGGAAAGAAGAATGTTTATGGCTAATGGGCCTTTTTATGTTGTTTTTAAGAGAAGTTTTTTTTAAAATGACTGTTTGTGTTGAAATTTGATTATTGTTTGTTCGTTTGTGTATATGTTAAAGTGGTACCGGTCACTCACATCCCAGAACCGGCACCAAATCCTATTCCGACCGTTTTCTTCATAGCACGGATTGGCTATCCAGCTACGTAGTAAAATTATACCATTGAACCAACTTCGGGTCGATCCGTGAATGAAATCGTATGACCAATCGATAGTTTAAAGCCAGTTTAAACACAATACAAAGTCGATTCGTACACCGTCGATTGTGGGACTGGCAGTAGATGAATTAGTACAAAGGAACGAAAGCTTGTTGGGGTGCTTTGGGAAAACGAATGAAAGTTGAAAGAATTAATCAATTCGTTGTGCCGGATCATGTTTGGCGTGGTCGATGGGTCTTGAAGCAAGGTTGCCATGATTTTCCGTCCGGGTTTTCCATTCAATGTTGCTAACAAGATGGTCCATTTTGTCTATAGGTAGTTTTAGTTTCAAATGTTCTGTCAGCGATCCTCTCGGATCCTATCGGATTTTTAAAAATTCTGTTTGAACACTACACTGCTAACATGAACTTCCCCTTTTCCGATCGTGTTGCTAGTCATTGCGTGTATTTAGTAAAACAACGCAAGAATAACAGTGTAAAGAAAAATCCAAAAATTAAAATCACACCAAACAATTCGTACTGCACACTCTGGGCACTGGTTCCCTCGAAGGAGCGTTGGGTGTGTTTGTAATTAACTATTCCTCGCAGTGCTGTGCTCAATACAATTTGCAGAGTAATGGGGAAAACGACCGTTACCGAGCACCAAAACTGGGCAATACAATTCCAGCATGGAACAGAATGAATGAAAAAAAAAAAAACAAACAAAATTAATCGCATGGTTCGAACGTTACTCAGCGCGTTATTGTAGTGTATTGGTGCTGAGTAAGCGAACCACGACCACCGCCATCACCTCACAATGCGTTGGCTTGAGTGTTTTGATGTAAAATGTATAACATAAAAACTTTTGAAAAAGAAGCATCACATTCCATAAAATTCCCTCGAAAGGCAAACGAACCATATTTTCTCCGAACGGGGGTTGTAGGCTCTCGAGGGGTGGCTCTTGGAGTGGGCTTCCTCGGTATCTCTCTATCTCTCCAGTTGTCTCTCTGTGTCTTTCCCTTACCTCTTTCTCTGTTACGCGTCACTGCAATAAAAAGCAGCTTAACGAATTCATTTCCGTACTTCTGGGGTTGGCTGTGTTGTGTGTGTGTGTGTTTGCATGAGTTTTCTAAACTTCACGCGCGCAGTGGCTTCCATTTTGCACTGTTGCCATATTTGAACCACCCACCCTTAAAGCTGTGCTTTCGCATGAAATCTGAGAGCTTTTTTAAGTGGCTTTGTGCTTTCATTTCCGTTTACTTCTCTTTTTTGTTGCTCTCGTCGTACGTCTGAGATCCGGTTTTGGGAAGGTTGTGGCATACTTTTAGAAAGCCCGAACGGAGAACGCAGTGTTGCGTTGAACGGAAACAGCTAAACTTGGCAACGTTGTGTTTATCGCATCAAGTTGCGTTGATTCATTGGACTTGTTTGTTTTTTTCTTCGAGGTTGGTTAGCACGTAATACTCTTCAAGAGGGATGCCCTTCGTAAAGGACACCCACGGGGACTCTAATGGACTCTAGAGTTAGCATACGAAATTTCAAGTTTGTCATTAATTTGGAAGCCTCCATTTTCTGTGCCTTTGTTTTATTAGAATTTTATAACTTTTCTTCTTCTAGCAGGTGCATAATAGATTCTTTATCGCCAACACCAAAAAATGTCCAGCGTCTGAAACTATAATGACCAACACGGAAATGATTTACAGATGTCTAGTTTAAAGCTGAAAACGCTCGCGTATCTCCCGTTTGCAGCGAACATACATGTCCCCTTCGTTTAGATGACCTTTATCTACATAAAAATGATGATGCTCTGCAGGATCGGTGTGCACGAAAGCGGCATTACTCAATCATCGTCGTTTCCTTTTTCCCATTTTATTCACTCCACTAGTTTATTTTTTCTTCACATCGCTGACACACACACACACTGTGTGGCGTCGAGAGCTACGCATCAGTAAACTGCGTAACATTCTCTGTTTTTGGACGTCGTGCTGCGATAATATGGGAAGTTCAGTAAAATCTGGCAACGTTGCACTGTGACTCGTGTTGTGTGTGCGATTTTTTGTCCATTTTACGTTGTTGCGTGTTTGGCGATCATGCATGGGGAGGACGTTGGCATTTACTGCTGTATCTCATATATAATAAGCTGTGCATGTGTTTGATACAGAACCATGCGATACTAATGTTTTAGTGGGGCCATGTATGCGCAAACAATTTTGTTTTTTTTTGTTTTTACCAATTAACCTGCCTCCATTGCGATAGATTAGTGTTTTACATTTTGTTTTTCCGTCCTGTTCAAATGTTGACACGCATCGGTACCTTTCACAGCGATCGATGTGTGCGCAACGCTGTGATCAGCTTTCCTGAACGATGGTCTGTTCATTTCCGTTGGTTGAACGTGCGCGTAGTGTGCACTGTTGCCACGTGGATCTTGCGCTTGGCAAGATTCCTTCCGCGAAAATGGTAGGGAAACGAAAAGGTCCGACAAAACAGAATGCGTGATGAACCGTCGCCGGATCCGTCTTTACCTGCGGTTAAAACGATGTACGTTCTCTCAAAAGTTTTCTACCAGCAAAGGGCGGCGGCATGGTCGTATATATTTCGGTCGAGACGCACAGCTGCCATCATTTTCCCGAAACTTTTTTTTTATTCTGAAATGTGCAGGTGAAAGGAAAATTATTACTGTGGTTATACCCGGATGGAGGCGCGTCAGTGGCAGACGACATGCTGCGTTAAACTGTAGGGGTCTTTTCGGGAGTGATTCTAATGCGTGATCACTACCCCGAGAAGCCCTTTGCGTTAGATTCCCTTTTTTAAGTGCAATATAGAATGACGAAATTTAGCACTATAAATGATCAATTATCTGCAGTTTGAATGATTAAAATGAAATTAAAAATTGTTGCAACATCTCGAAAACGCTTCGGGATTGTTGGATTTTTCTCCAAAAATGTTATGCAAACCTAAGAACCATATTTCGTCCTCTGCAATCTTGTTGGAATAGCTGGTTTGATATATGATGTACTCGCCAACAACGACATCCACAATCCAGTCAATCAACTATATCCGGTTCCATGCTCATGAGCCATCAAACGATTCAGTGCAGATAGGAGAGGATGCGCCTCCGATGCAGCTGCTGTTTGATAGCTCATAAACAATTCCCTTGTTTGATTAATTATATCGTGATGGAATGAAGTATTCCTTCTACAATAGTTCCAATTACCCTAAACCAAGAAGCATAACACATTTTAAATATTCGTTCGCTTTGCCATACAGGTGAATCTCTGTTTTATCTGTTGAGGTAATTTGAATATATGCAGGCGTTGCAAAAGCTGTAAAAAGCAGATTTACTCTGAATTGAGTGTAAAAATGCAAAACACGCTCTCTGCATGTTTGTCTTGTTTTGCATAAATTTACACGTTTTGTGTTGCTGAATGCGGTGTGTTTGCTTTTGCTGTACATGTGTTCGCAGATTGGAAGTAAATAGATTAGTTTTGCAAACTTTCTATTCGGTGGAGAATCAATTAATTTGTTTTGTTCACCGTAACATATCATAAAAGTTCCTTAACAGTTAACAGCAATCACACTGATAAGTAAATAATAGTCGCAGCGATAATGTAATGTAGTATTATCGTTTGACGTAATGTACCTATTTGACCCTATTTAAAGATTGCATTTTTTCTTAAGTAAACCTTAAGATTTATTTTTTAGTATCATCACTGTTGCAGACATGATTGAGTTTCGCACATTGCTAAATATAAATAAACAAGCACTTGCTCGAAACCAATTCCTGTCGCTCCTGCTAGCCGGTTCAATTCAAATGTATAGCTTAATTTTTTATTTGATGAATAATTTAAAAGCTTACTAACAAACCACCATTCTCTTGTGTCTCTGCTCGTACAACTAGATTCTGTGGCAAGTGGGCCAATTTAAAATGATAGCTTTTGGTGCTGCCCTAATCAGGGTTGGAATGAATTATTTATTTATGGTACATGGAATGAATTATTTATATTTGGATGGTGAATTCATTCATCCTGTCTTAGTTTGTGAACTGTTGAACTGACTGAAAGTAGTCATGTATTCGAATTCCTTACTTTATTCATTGCTTATTTTTGTGTTTGGTAAAAATCTTTTTATCGTTTCTTTTTATTGGACAATTAAGAACTTCGGCTTCTTTTCGCGAATGTTATAATGTCAGCACAGTTCCTCGTTACCCACTTTCCTTGATGACGGAGCTTAAAACATGGCAACGTTGAAACTGTGGTTGCGATCCTAAGTAAAGTGAAACGAATGGGGTATGTTTTATCATCATCCCTCGTTTTTTTTCATCGGTTCGTTCCACCCTCCCGAATGAGTGGGAGTGATCGGAAGCACGCAACGCGCGTTCATAAAAATGATTTCTACCCAAAGCGCAGAGCACAAGCAAACCAATCTGCGATCGTTTGTAACATCTTTCAATTTTATCCAATTTCATTAACATTTCACTGAGCGTGTGAGATTACGACACGTCAAACAACTGTGCCAACAGTTAAGATGTGTACTTCTGAAAACAGGAGAGAAGAATAAGGGGGAAAGCACAAGGAATAGCGAATGGGGTGCACTGGCTACTGTCCACGAAACCGCATTTGGTCACGCTTGTGTGTGATGCAGGTGAAGCTGGCATGCGTTTGTAACAAAACAAAAAAAAAAAAGCTCAATACTAAAAGAAAACTCTCGCTTTTTGAGATTAATGCTTGCCATTCTTTTTATTATGGCTTTAGCCATTTATTTTTACGACGACTTGCAGGGCTGCGGATTTTGTTTGGCATGCTGATGATGACGTACTCTCCCGGCGGCCTAGTCAGAAGTTTTTCCTGGCCGTACGTTTGTATCTTCACCTTCAAGTGACATTAGAAAGGGAACAATTTGACAATTCACCTTTGAACAGAATACGTCATTGGGGTGCGAGGAAATGGTTCTCATTTTTGATATTGTCACTCGTTAATTTGAGTGAAACATACATGAATGATAGATAGTAGATCATTTTATGAATGACCAATTATGTCGGACTTCGCACCATGGGATCGGATTTTCCCATCATTAATGTTTGGCCGGCCGGTCGAGGTGGTAAAGATGGTAGCGGTACCGATCTTACTCGACTAGACCAGTCGAAAATTCCATACGGACCATTTCCCTGCACGCAGGACTTACTATCATGTTGCAAGATGTATCATTACAAGTCATGGCAGCCAGAAATGAATATCATAAGGAGAGAGTTTGGCTCACGCATCAGAGTGTGAAGTATGTTTTATTCATGAACAACGGACTGATCCTCTTTCTTACGATTCAAAAGCTTAAGCGTAATAAGCGGTGTTCAGGGTTAAATATCCTTAGTGTGGGGATTTATTAAAGTGTGTATCATTTAGTTCAAGGATTTATTTTTGGTACAATATATTGGCTATTTGGTAAGCATTTGAACGGGAGTAGTTCAAAAGGAGAAAAGCTAATATATCACGTTAAGATGAAGTAATTTTTGGAAAGTACGATTAATCAACATTAATGGTGATTTCCACCCTGTGTCTTCTGATTGCATGTACGTATGTTAATTATCTCATTCAAGCTTAATTATCTCATAAATATTGTAATTAAATTGCATCGTGCTGGCGCTGCTGCATCACAGGCACGTGAAGTGAATGAACTTTTGAATATATTCAATGTGTTGTGTGACCACACCTAATACAAATAACCTTTTTGCGCACATTAGTATTCTGCAAATATTGCATGCAAAAAAAAGACGTTGACATTTTACGCCTCTTTGATTTCGTTTCGGATGGATTCAGCAAGATCAAACCAGCATCAGAAAAACACCGTATCTTTGCATGTTACCGTACCCAAATGTTGCAAATTTGGTGGCCAGGTCTATGGCAATGGCTGATGTAATCAAAATCTACTTATTTCAGAATCAGAAATTTTATTATTTCTAACGCTAAAGGTAAAGGAACTGTGGAAGAAACATAACTCGTTCTCAAATGCAAATGTATAGTTATTACCTTTTGAAATTAGTATTTTTTTAACCACTTCTCGCATAAAGTAGTTTGGTTTGAGTATTTTTTTCCGTCTGCACTTTGTAGCGTGATCGTATAGCGCTATATGGGAGGTTTGATTAAGATAAATGAAGATTGATGAACCGTTCGGGAAGCCATTGTTCATTGTGCTCGTGTATATCAGTTTGATGATCGATGAAGGGATGAAAAGTGCATTGGTTACAGAGGCCAAAAAAGGGCAATTCTTAAAGCACGCCGAAATTTGGGAGGTTTTTGTGGTAGGAAATTAAACTTATTTTTGAAACCTCAATCAAAACATGCCCATTAATGTCATGTTTGGTAAGCTTTGTACTATTCGCAATACACGTATGGTAACATAAAGCAAAAACAAAATGGCAAATTGTCAAAACATGAAGCTGTACAGTTACTGAGGAATGAAAATTATTTTTTGCTCGTAAAGATCAATGAGTTTGATCTGAATAATTAATAAAGGTTGTTACTTTCTCGTTTACAAAAACAGTGTTGCCTGCTTCTCCCATAACCATAATAAAAGCGTGCATTATTTTCTCTTTTTTTTAAATGCATCTTTTCGTCTTCGTAAAGTTTTCGATTCATGTTGCATCCCACGGAACTCTCTTAGGGGGGAAGGCCGCGGTACGGTTGAGTTGGGACACGTGCTGCGCGACCGTTTGCGACGTTGCCAAACTTTCAATTGCCAACCGCACGTTCCCACCCAACTAGCCCGCCAGCATCGTTTGAAAATATGCGCGCAGGGAATGGCGTAGATGTGTGCGTTTTCTTGTTTTTTTACTCATGCGTTGATTAACTTTTACGATATTCCACCAACTGTTGGGATTGGTACAGCAATATAAAAACAAAGAAAACACGTATACTTTCACCCGTTGTTATTGTACGGTTCTCTCTAATCGGAAGCTTTGGCCTGGTTGGATTTAGGAGCACAAATTGTAGATGGAAATATGTTCAGCTATGAAATGTGAATCAGCTATCAATTTACCCTTATCTTATCGCTTGTTTATAGTAGCTTCACGTGTGTCAGCTGGTTCGTCGGGTTGGTATGCCATAGGTGATTCCGAAAATGAATTCAAGGAAGCTGAGATTTTTGATCACTTAGGCTTGTTTCGAAAAAAAACCATCATGCTCATCATACAGATGTTCCGGTTGCACATGAAGCATTGCTGTATGGATTTTTAAGGAGCAATTTTATTTAATTTAAAAACGTCATTTACTTCATTGAGTTATATCTACTTTATTCAACTCTACTCTACTCTATATACTCTCTCAACTCTACTTATAACGCAAAAACATGTCCATCATCTATTTTCGATGAAAGATTGGCCTTTTGACAGTATTTTAAGTTGCACACGAATGATGAGGTTGACTGACCAACCAGGTTTTTTTTCTAACAACTTTTATAGAGCACTGCTTCTTGATGGTAAATGGTGGTCATGTCTGCTATGAATGGTTTATTATACTTGATTTTTAAAAACCCAGATTAAGATCTACCGGAATGAAAAATCCGCTTAATTTGTTTTATGTATGGAATATTGTGAAGATAGGAAGATGGTGCTACTTTTAGAAAGAATTGTCATTATCCAGTTTTCTTCTTAATAATAAAAAAATAATAATAACTAATAACATATATTTAATTGAGGCCGGAATTGATTCAGGATGTGGTGACGTGGCTTTCAATGGTTTGTGCACGTTCGAATGATGGTTCCGTTATAGACGACGTGTCCGTACTCAACAGGTTTATTGGTGGCCGTAGAGTAGAGCGTAGTTTTGTGGATGGTAGATATATGTCAAGCAAAAGGTAGAAGGTAGATTCATAGTACCAACAGCTGTAACCTTTCCCTTGCATTTAGTTGTCTTTGCTGGTTTAAACCAACGTTACCAACGGTGGTCATTAAGAAGGTCGGTTCAGTTCTATTCTGTTTGACCTAACGACAGGGTGCAAAATTGAATTGCAAAAGGTGTATGCTTATTTTTTTTTAAAGTAAAAATTGAACATTATCGAGGATCGTTTTAATATAGTTAAACTTACCAAACTAACACTTAATCAATGATGAGTTTGTCGCTGGAGATTCCTTTAGAAAAGTTGTCAAATAACATGAATATCGTACAACTATTAACGGTATAGTAAAAAGATCAATAATAACTTATTTCTTACTAGGATTTACTTAACTCAAATACTAATTTTTGTTTGTTTCTTTCTTTTTTGATTTCATAGATTGATGAAGCGGAAACAGCCAATGAACCACCGGCTCCGTCAAAATGCGTCTGGTGTCAGCAAACCCTCACACCAAACGATCATCCGAAGCTGCTCGAATGTCTGCATATTGCCTGTCACGCGTGTGTCAAGCAGAAGATCACGGATCTGTCGCACAACTCGCCACTTATTTGTCCGGTGTGCAAAATGGAAAGTCGCCTCGAGTATATTATCGACAATGTTTTTTTGAGCGAAACGTCATCTTCAAGCAGCGAGGACAATCCGGGTAGCGTGGAGTCAACGAAGGATCAGATCAAGTGTAGCAGCTGCAGTGATGATGCGAACGCAACGTCCTGGTGCGTGGAGTGTGCCGAATTCATATGCGATAGTTGCGTGCAGGCTCATCAGAGGTTAAAGATTACGAAGGAGCACACAATCAAGCCCAAGGAGGCAGCGTGTAGTGAGCAGACGAGCAGCAATGGTTTGGCCGGGAAGAATATCATGTGTCACATGCATCCACAGGTAAATATTGAAGTATACTACTGGTGAAACTGGCTTAAATCTCCCACTGTCTTTTAAGTGTCCAAAAATATTTGCCATTATTATTTTATTAGCTTTAGTGGCACCCATAGTACAACCATCTCAAACACAATGCTGATCATTGTGGATATGCTGGACTCATTAACGCAAACTGCTCTAAATGCGAAACATGCCAGATTTTATTGTGATTAGTTTTGATAGTGGATCTCTCAATAGATAGTTGGAACCCAATGGTGGGTTTGTGCGTGTTATTTAAGTATCTAATAGATGGATTATTTTTAAACAAGCACTATCAACGCAAGCATAATGAACAATAAAAGGAGCTGGACACGGTAAATCGTGGAAGCTGAGAAATGTCGCAGCAGATAAATTTTGAGATAAATGGTTAATTTCCATTTGATAACCTTTTACCCTTTGATTTTCGGTATGATCTGGGAATATAATTAACTCCAATGAATTTCAGGATGTTTGGTTCTTTCTTTCATGCATCATCAAACCTTTTGTTAGTGTGTAGGATTTATTATGTTTAGCACTGCAACGCACTTGCATTTAACAGGCAGTTACTCGCTAACAAACTCACGTAGCGATAATGATTCATTGAGTTAGGAGTCCTTCAGACAAAAAAGATTATAATTTTATCAGCGTACTGTCTGTTCACCCGAATAACAGTCGGTGAAAGATAATGATGAAGACTCACTCCTTAAAAGATTGGTTCATTTGTAGTACTTATGTAATACTTTTTGTTTTTTTTTCAAATGTTGTTGATTGAACACTGCTTGAAAGTTTGTTGATATTTATCACGCCATGTCTAAGATGGCATATAATCAATCAATTATTTGGAATATGTTTTAGTAAACAATTTAGATAAGCAGGAGCCTAATGAATAAGCAAATGTTCCATTCTAATTCGTTATTTTAAATGAAAAGGGTGTGGCTTGTGTTGGGTAGTCCGCAGTATTTGAATCGATATTTATCTAGCAAAAAGCACCAATTTAGTAAATCTACATCCGGAAATGTTTTGCTAAGCTACAGTCAAACGGTCCTTGGGAATCAATTTTGAGAAAGGTTAAAATAGTACATGGCAACATAGCATCTGAATCCTACATCCAGTTTTAGACGACTCGATAGATTTACCATGATAAGAAATACGAATATTCGCTATAAGCTTTCGTGTAAGCACTACGGGCGTGATCAATGCTGTTGTTTGTAGTAGTTCTTCTGCAATAAATCAAGCCTCATTTGAATCGCTACTAACCATCTTCCGACCTTACCAATCAAACGATCCATTTAAATAGGAACGATATTGCTGATTGCAAGAGATTTGGATGTTTATTATTCGCGATCGATCGCATCGAAGTTGTCGATGTGGGCAAATAGCATGTCTACTTGAACACCCTGGACAAGCGTACGCAAAGGGGAAAAATAGGTTGAGAGGCACAGGACCCGAGCGCCACATTATTTGCAGTTCGGTTGGCGTAATATGGAACTTTTCGAACATTCGCCTGTTGTTATTCGTTGAACTTTGGGAGTGGAATTGCATAGTAAGCGAAATGTTTATCTACGTTCACAGACGTGTATTTGACGTTGTGTATGGCCATCGTTTTTCATTTGTTTTTGAATTGATGATGGATGTTTGATAAATATCTGTTTAATTTGAATGTTACTTTGCAAACATTACGAAAGCGTGCGTGAAAATAGAAGGAGTGAGATACAATATCTTTACATGTCACGGGTGTAGCATATTTAATATATTACAAAATATTATATATGTAAGGTATCGTTCATCTATAGTTTAAAAGACCAGTTTTCGGATACTGCAGTAGCAAATGCACCAGGTGTGTTATGGTTGATGCCATAGCTCTCATACATGCAAGCTATGTACGTTGAACAGCTTAATATGTACGATAGCACCTGCTGTATTGCATTGCAGAACGAGAAGGGTAGTGCAGTGTCTGTAGGAATAAATTGGATTTCAATGAGATTTATGTGCTACAACAGATGGTATGCAAGCGCTCCTGGTTTGCTGCATAATCCTTTATGGCCGAATAAGGCAGGATTCAGTTGCGCTGTGAAGATGTGATGTGCTAGGTTAATCATTTTGATACGATGCATTTTATATAGTTTTGTAGAGATTCACATGATTTGGCCCATGTGAAGTTGCAAAAAGCGACATTTGTTTGTTGTAATGTACATGATAAATGGGTGAATGCTTAAGGAAACTCAAGTTTCCCTATACGTATTTGTGGTTTACTCTACATGTATTTGTGAAATTTCTGTCAGAAATACATCACCAGCTTCGAGCACGTGATTTTGGAAAAGAAATTCATTACTGCTGCCGAATATGATCATGAAATTAGACTCTAGCACAGCAATCTAATTGATCGAATTATATCAGTATGTTTGATATTTCATTCATATTACACGCTTTAGTTTGACACTATTCCTCTTGGAGTAGATAAATCTGGTTTGTTAATTCAGTTGGAGAATCCATTGTTTTATTATTTTATTAACTCTGTAACAAATTGTTAAAATGTTTATTTGTTTCTCCACTCATTCTAGGAAAAACTGTCTCTCTATTGTGAAACATGTGATCGGCTGACATGCCGCGATTGTCAGTTGCTGGATCACCGAGACCACAAGTATAAGTTTGCCAACGAAATTGCCAGCGAAACGAGAAGTAGCTTGAGTGCTTTACTGAGCGAAATAAGCTACAAGAAGGTGTTATTGTCCAGCGCTATGAAAGTTATCGATGACCGGCAGGCGCAAATCACCGAGAAGAAGAAAGAACTGTCCAAAGAGATCGCCGATTTGGTAGTAAAACTTACAAATGCGGTCAACTCGCGCGGTAAGCAGCTCGTGTATCGATTAAATCAGGTAATTATCTCTCATTTTAGTGCTTTTCTAATATACAGACGCATTTACTGTATTTTATCTGTTTTTTTCTGATTGTAAAGGTTTGCGACACGAAGCTTCAAGTGTTGAATGAGAAAAAGGAAGCACTGCAACTACTTTCTGGACACACGGATCATTGTATCGAATTTGTGCAAACCGCTCTCGATAAAGGTAGTGACAGTGCCGTTCTGTACAGCAAGAAAACCCTTGCTCGGCATCTGCAAAAGGTAAAAAGTCAACGGGCTGATATTCCGAATCCAGAGATACCGGTCCGAGTTCAGTTGTATCTTTCTAACGTACCGGAATTGCAAAGCGGTAAGCCTGAATTGAAGCGCCAAACATATAGTATTGCACGTTCGAAACATTCTTTCCGTCTATTTCAAACATTCTTTTTGCTTCTTCTAGTGATTGCACGCATTGGAACGATACTAGTCGATGGAAAAGTGTATCCACCATCGCCAGGGCCGAACAACGTACCACAAGGTCCGCCCGGAACCGGTCCAGGTCCGATTGCACCTCAAAGTAGAAACAAGCAACCGAGCCCGAATATTACACCCCCTTTGAGGCCCGGTATGCCTGGCCCAGGTATGACAACGCTTTCTTCCAACGGCCCAGGTGGTAGCGGACCAGGCGGGGGAGGTGCTGGCAGTGGCTTCTCACAGGTGCCTCCCATGTACAATGGAAGTAGTGGTGTACCGGTTGGTGCTCCTTTTCCTCCCAATCATCCGATGAGCAGATCTTTCTCACAAGAGAATGGACCCGGACCTGGGCCGGGATTTGGACGATTTGGTCAAATGGGACCTCCGATGGGTATGCCACCGCAACAGCATGTTAGCTCCTCGACCCATCCACAAAATATGGGTAAGTAACTTCGGGTGATGGGTATTATGCATAGTGTATGCCATTGCTACATGAGTACTATATTAGTAACGTATGAAAACCCACATTACCCATGTATTCTCATTGCTTCATATCTATTATTGTTACAATACTGTTCTAATAGACGATTATTACCGTTAATGTTATCTCTTGTGATTTAACAGTTAGTATTTAATTCATTGATCTAAGAGCAATATTAAACTTACGTGAGCGAGGAAGTTTATTTTGATTTCTTCATTTATTTTTATTTATTTTTGTTTGTTTTGGTATATGGTTTTGTTTTGGGGGGCATATTAACCTTTTTTTTCTTTTATATCCGCCTTTTTTCTTTTTTCTTTTATATCCGCCTTAACAACCACCACCTCATCGCCACCATTTTTCGTAATTACTTTGTTTTTCCTGTAAACCTTCATACTTCACGATCACTGCCTGTTCCTATCATTTTATTATGGTTTCTTCACTACACTATTATTTTTCTATTAATACCTATTTTAAACTATACTATGCCACGACGGTCAGACATTAGTTTGCGTAATTTATTGAATCAAAAATCGAATGGTCCTCCGCTTCCACCGGGCGGAACAGTCGGCCTATCGGTAGGCGGAGGTTCCATGCTTAATAGTCCAAGCAGCGGATCTGGTGGTGGAGGTGGTATTGTTGGTAGTGGTGGTTGTGGAAATGCTGGGGGACATTCAGGCAACAATGCTGGAAATAACGCTCTGGCTAATAATCAATTTACTGCCACAGCAAACTTCATGGGCAGCGGAGTTTCACCAGGAGGATCGGGCGGTGGTCCACCATCCCATCGGTTGTCTGGTCAACTGGCTGGTCCGGGAAACTTTTTGGGTGGTCCCGGCGGCGCACATCAGAACTTCAATCAACCTCCGCCTGGCGGGCCACCCAATAGCGGTGGAATGGGCATGGGAGGAGGAGGATCCGCAGCGGCAGCAGCTGCCGTAGCTGCCGCACGTTTTCAATCTTTCCCACGATTTACCATGCCGCCATCGATGCGACATATAATGGGTAATGTAAGTAGAAATTTCATCCTTTCAGATACGATAGCAATGCCAAATCATTTTCACATTTTTTTTCTTGCCTTCGATATGTTTCTAGCAGAACTCTTCCACATTACTGACACCAAAGCAGCAGTCTTTACGCTATCCGGGACAGCAAAATCAACCCGGATATAGTCCAAACTCTCCGCAACCACCTCAGCTCCCGCCACAACTTTCTGGTGCGCCTGTTCCGGGGTCTGGAGGATCTGGAAGTGGGGGAGGTAGTGGAAATAGTGTGGGAGGAAACAGTGGAGGTGCTAAATGGCATATTCCTCAAAATATGCAAGCACAGCAGCACAATGGTAAGTTATTGCTTTGATTATGTCGTGATATCATTTTTTATTGCAACCTACATTTTCACTGCTAACTTTACTTGTTATTTGTCACGTTAGGGTTTTGCGGTCCTTCAGGATTACATCTGTTTGGAAATGGGCCAAATGAGTCATTCAAAATTCCATTGAAATCGCCAGATACTATGCGCAATGCTATGCTTCTCAATGGTAGTGGTTCTTCCGGAGGTACTTTGTCACTCGGTGGTCACGGCGGTGGTGGCAGCGGTGGGGGAAGCTCTTCCAGCTCGATCGGTAGTTCAATGCATCATCATCATCATCACCATCATAGTCAACAACAACAACAGCAACAAAATCAACAACAACAGCAGCATCAACAACAGCAACTTCAACAACAGCAACAACAACAACAGCAGCAGCAACAACAACAACAACAGCAGCAACAACAATTACATAGTCAACAACAATTACAAAATCATCTGCAGCAGCTACAAAATGCTCTCCCAAATGTTTCCTCAACCAACCCGAAGACACCGAGTCCGAGTACGAATGAGGTTGGTAGGAAACCCCAATGACGGGTCATTGTAGCAACTGCCCGTACCATATATATGTGAATACTAATACTTCGTTCAATCATTTAACGTTTCTCCACAGCCGGGGAAGGATTTTGCAGAATCGATTGATAAAACTTGTGAGGATTCAGTAAACGATCTGATGGCCACGATTGCCAAGCTAGATTCGAATGGGGTGCAAGTTTTGCCGGAAGGTCACCGTGGTAAGACGACGTCCCCGCAGGTTCACAGTTCAACAGATGTGAACACCAGTGGCAGTACTGTAGTGAGTGGTTCGAGCACGGGTGCAGGTTCGACTGGTGGTTCTAACAATAACAGTGCGACCATCGTGTTGGATGATAAAAATATGCCGAAGGATCTTGATCCGAATGAAGACTGGTGTGCGGTGTGCATGGACGGTGGTGAGCTGATGTGCTGTGATAAGTGCCCGAAGGTCTTCCACCAAACTTGCCACATACCGGTGATTGATTCGCTGCCGGATGAGAGCGAAACTTGGCAGTGTTTACTCTGTTACAACTTTGCCGATTTACCGCCTGGTAAGAGCGCTTTTGTACAACTTTTCGCCTCATTACTTTTAATATATGTTGTTGTTCTTGTAGAACCTACAGGAGAAAAGCGTAACGTAGGGATAACGCCCCTGGAACTAAAGATCTTGCAACGAATTGTGTTGGAATTGTTCTGCCAATATGAAACCAGCATGCCCTTCCGCCAGCTTGAGCCGGAAACAAACAAAGCATATTATGATATTGTACGAAAGTAAGTTAAAAACAATTTAACATCCGATTTGAGTGAATACTAATGTTTCCGTGTTTTTCCGTCCAATTTTTCAGTCCAATTTCGTTAACGACTATTCGCGAGAAATTAGAAATGAGCAATAATGACCATTATACGGACATTGTTTCGTTTATCGCCGATGTGAAGCGATTGTTCGACAATGTTTATCTCTATTATCAGGTAAGAGTGAAACGTTTATACAAATGGCGTGTAAATATAAAATGCCTCTCAATCTTTCGATTAATAGGAGGATAGCATGACGTACAAGAATGCTCGAAAGCTGGAAAAGTTCTTTGAGCAACAACTGTCGAAGTGGTTACCAAAGTATCTTGAAATCGAATGCTATTCGGACGAATATGTGCAGAACGCATCAAAACGTCTCAAGAACCATCACGACGACTAACAATCACTGCAACCCGTGAGCGGTGCGGCAATGCAACAAAGGACTCTCTCGAACTTGCAGGAACTATGTCCCGACATGCAGCAGCACTACTGCGATTTACAACCTGAAGATCTTTCCCTTCATTCCAACAATGGCGATGATCGTGTAGCGATTCATGCAGAAAAGTGCACCAAAGATAAAGCATCATTCGAAGAAACTGGTGCAGAACTTAGCCAAGAGCTAGAGAATGAACTGTGGAAATCAGAACGGCCTCTTATCGACGGTGATGAAGAAAGGAGTTGTTCCATGGGTGAGAACATTAGCGATCAGTGTAAAGAGTCGGATCAACCATCGGACAGGATGGAAAGTACACGGGAGCGAAAAACGCCGGAAACGACGGCAGGTGAGAGTTCTAAAGCATTGGTATCTAGTGGTAAGATCACTATCCAAGATACGACAGCGAGCACAGCACCATCGACGACGGCGTCGCCCGAGACAATAGTAAAAAAGATAGATGAGCGAATCGTACCAACTACAGCGATTATCATCGCGAAGGAGGATCTGTAACGAGGAAAAGCATATGCAAGTGAATAACTTGTGGTGAGGTCGAGCAGCATCCCCGCAGCAGTTATATAAAAACCCCAAATACGATGTACGCATATACCATTTCATACACGCTGGATACACAACGGGTGGGGAATAAGAAATGCTGCAACGAAACTGATATTGATATTGTGTACCAACCTGCAATCAATCAAGCATGACAAAATGATTATATTTTAGTAATTGTACAAAGAAAACAAAAAGAGTGTGCATTTCTTAAAGGTTGATACAGTGAACAGGTTTTAAGTATTGCATTAAAATGAATCGTAAACAAATGCAAAGATGGGATATTCCGGGTCGTTCGGTTTGTTCTGCAAAATCGATACAATTTAATATTATTTATTAATAATTATTAATGCCGATTTTTTGTTTATCGTTTGTCTATGCTTAAATAGTATTTTACTATTTTGTATAGTGGTTTTGCTTACATATGCCAACAACAGGTTGTGTCAGTTGTAACATTGTATAGGGCTACCATTAACATTACATTGAAACTATCAACAGACACAAGGACACAGCGACTGGAAAAAAGAGGAAGTAGCGAGAAGGAGATAGGCAGTGAGAGCGAATAAAGGGCATTGTCAAAACATCGACCTATATGGATGTGTGCTAGCTTGTAATTCATTCATTTAAAGATTCGCTATAATTATTTCATCGTAAGTTAAAGGCATATAGTTTTACAATTTACTTATCATCATCCAGATTGCTTGCAGTTGTGTAGTTTCATAGTTCTCTCAGTTGAAAGGTATGTGTGTCGCACGACGAATTGAAATTACCAATACATACGGTCACAGCTCTGAAAAATAGTATCAAACGCATGAATTCATAAATATAGTCATCACTCCCCCTCAGTAGCAACAATGAAGGGTGGCAGTTAAATCCTAGGAATTGATACTAGTTTGTCGTAGAACGTTACCCATCTACCGACAACATGTTTGGTAGGCATGTTTTTACTTTTTTAAATGCAAAGTATTTTAACTTACCGAAGAATCAAGCTTAACATCTTTCCATATATCATCATTAGCCAGGTCAAAGTGCAAACGTATACGAATGTTACAAGATTATAGGTTTTCAAAGTAAAAAAAATGCTTTGAAAATTGATTTCTCTTTATCTGTTTTCATATCCACACGCGCACATTTATACACATGAAACATTACACTCCAAAGTAACGAACACTGGAAAGAACATATGTTTCGAATTAGTTTGTAAAACATGTGACGCTAGCGAGCGAAAAACATAATGTAGAGATACATGCAAGCAAGGATCAATGATCGTGAATACATTTATATAGGCTGGATTATGTGTACCTCTATAAATATTTACCGCATACTTCCATTCATTGATAGCGTACGATCACTTGTAGGTTCTAAAAGCGTTATAAGTAAGCAAACATTGAACTTTCTCAATGCTCTTAAGACATGCGTATAAAACGATACTTGATACAAGTAACTCGAACAAAGTGCTCTACGGAGACAGTAGAATTTAGTAGTAAGTTAGTTTAAATCGTCAACGGCAATGAAAAGGAAGGTTACATTATAAATACTTCAGTGAAATGATTACAGTGAAATCGTAAACTGTACGAACGAGTCGTCTTTTATGTGGTATTGAATCCGAAAACGATTTTTTTGCTCGACGATTGACTACATTCGTATTCTTCAAGCGGTATTGGTCTATTGCAAAAGGTTTGCTGTTGCTTATTTAATTCAAATATTTAGTTCATCCATAATCCGCTAGAGTGTGGATTTATTTGTTTCACGATAAAGCACTTGAAAAGGTTTGCTTGCCAATGACACTCGCACACACATTGGATGCTAAAAATGTAAAATTCACAATTAAAGTAATAACTATAGCAAATTACAATACATGCGAGAATATAAAAAAAAGCTTTCAAATGGATTGTAACAAAAAATGAAAGTAAGCAATAAAATTAATAAATAAAATAGGAGAACTACGCCTTTTAGTTTCGTAACTTGTCCATTCCATCTGTCTCGGTACAAATTCTGATTACATTGAAGAAATAATGTTCGTTTATTGGTTGAAAAGAAAATATCCCTCTTCGAATGCAAACATGTATTCCTCATATATTTTTTCTAATTGGTAGAATTAATTTTGGAACAATTGGGCTTCTACAGACTGAATATTTCAATTTCATTCCATATGTTTTTTTATCAGAACTTTAAGGTATTACAATCATTGGCACCATTCCAATGTACTATGTAAACGTTTCTCAAAATGAAATAATGCTTTTGCTAGAAGTTTAGAGCAGCCCCGGTGGCAGTTGCGATAACGGCACCGATCTTCAAAACTACAGTACCCTTGCATGGTTGACATGATCGAATAGTCCGTAACGTAAAAGAACAAGAAGAAAAGCTTACAGCAATGAATGTTACTTCGACTACGAATTTTGTAAAAACGATTCAAAAACAAAGGGCACGGCACTTTTCAACCCGTGGATTTGAGAAGATTTGCACTGAATTGGAATTTTCGATTTGAAGGGAGGGCACTCACTGTGAACGAAGAAAGAGTGCGAAAGAGTGGGTCATGAGCAAAATAGCTGTCCTGCTCTTTCTCGAGCATAAAGTATGAGGAATGAACTTGCAGTGAATTCGTTCGACTGCAGTCGGCAGCTCGGCACCAGACCTTGCACTCACGCACACTTTCTTTCGACACCTTGAAGAGAGCGGACGTGTCGCTCGTTGCTAGTCTGTCCGATTTTGGAAAAAGGATACTATATTCCGGGGAAATGTTTTTCCCAACAGTTTCGTGCGCGCCCCTCTGAGCTTGTTAAAGGTAACAGTTTAGTGCCGATACCCAAAATAGTGCGAATTGTGATTATTGGAGTGTTCGCTGTGTTAATATTTAGTGGCTATGTAGTAGTGATTATTGCGCGTGGATTGGATCCATTCCATCATTCAAATAGATGATCTTTGACTTCCTTTTTATCAGCTGATTTGTGCGGACGCAGTCATGTCCTCGATTCGTCGAAATAGGCAGAGATTCAGGAAAAAATCTCTGCTGAGTGTAATGTGGTAGCGTGGCATGCTATTCCGTATTGTGCGGAATGTTGTTAATGTTCTTTGTGAAACCTTTCTATGGTGTGTGCGTGTTTGTTGTAAGCAAGGTAAAGTGCGTGAGTTGATCTGGGCCTCTCTATGGTAGCACAGGTCTATGCATTTCAGCGCGTACGTATGTGTTGTAACGGTAGAAGGAAGAGCAAGTGAATTGTAAATCAAAGCACCCAACCAAAGTCCCGTTGCCATGATCGCTGACAAGATCTTCGTACGACAGAGGGTGATGGCATATGCTTTAATCTTTGTTGTTACTGGGACGAAAGTTTGTGAACTTGCCCTAATGCATTAGGGGCGTTCAATGTGCGCGATCGTATATTATCGTTGGATCCCAATAATTCAACACGGGCCTGTGTACAGTTCAGAGCAGACAAAAGATCGTAGTGCAAAAGAACTTGTGCTAGAGTGTGATATCTCTCTTTCTTTACCTACTTTCTTTGCGTACGTAAATCGAAAAATCATAATCGATTGTTAAATAAGAATATACAGCACATCATGACGGGTTTAGTTGCCAAAACGCTTAGCGTCACACAGAAGCATAACTTTTTGCGTGATCTCTTTTCTTTCTGTGACATTTTGGCTTGATGGCGCCAGGCGCCATGGCGAGATGCTGTGTGTGTGTGTGTGTGTTCTATTTTTTTGCTTTTACTAAAAGGTAGCCGACGTCGTGTCCAAAGTCCTGTCTGCGCGTGTCAGTGTGTGCGTGTGTGTACTTCCTATTGTAACGAGGGCTGTAAAAATCACTTTGCAATATTACTTCATAATCTGTTGTTTGTGAATCGGTTGTTTTTGCGGGAAAGTGTACATCTAAACTGGTTTGCAGTGGAATAGTGGTAAGGAGTGGCGAAATTTTTGGCATAGTTTTGCGGCATGCGGTCAGCAAATCGCAGAAATAGTAAATTGATACGAATGGAACCAAACGCATATTTCCTTTAAATCCATCGTTGTTTTCATGTTTGGATTTAAGCTGAAGGTGTGATATCGGTTAGAGTGGTAGTGTGTTGTTGTGGTCTATCTAAACACTTCAAGGTAAACGCCACATCCGGGAGAGTGTGCGAAAAGGCGATGGGTCTGCCAAGTGAGAAAGAGAATCCGAAAGTATTCGGATTTGTGCAGGTGTAGTTGTGTGTGAGTGCTAAGGTTGAACTGTCACTTGGATGACGTTCCTGTATCTTGCCTAGAGATGATTGTTATCTCCCAAAAATTTCAACAAAGCTTGGTACAGGAAGCAATCGTTTATGTGTTCATACTAAATTGCAATATTTTTCATGTTTGATTTTTACTTTTTCAACAAGAAATGAGCGTGAGTGTGTGTTAATTTGCGTGCTCCTTTCGATGGTGAACGTTTCCTTCTCTTTTCATCGTTAAGCACTTGACGCGCCCGAAGGCGAGTGTATGCGTGAACGTGGGTTTTCGGGTGAGTGCCCGTTTGTAGCTACACACACAACCATAGCAAGATGTAGCTGCGAAGGAATTTGCTGCCATATGTAAACAAGTATTTTGTGTGTTAGTGACAACAGTGTCGTCTAGGCGCAATCGGACGTGTGCAAAAGCGAGAGAGCAAGCAATACCGTTTTCCAGCGTACGCCAATGCTTCCTCGTGATCCCGATACGAGCGGACAATCCGGCATGGAAACAATTACCATTTCACGTCGAAGTCCGGTTGTTTTTTCATTTAGAGAGTGGTTGGAAATACCGAAATATTATTGCACAGTATCATATTGCCTAAAGTGTGCTTTTGTCATAATCCTAACGTATGATTCTCGTGGTATGTTGCTGCCCTGTAGGGCATTGCTAACTGGTTACATGTGAAGTTAAATTACATACATATTTTAATACAATTATATGATGTTGACCGAGAGCTAATTGTTTAGGAAGTAAAAGTAGAATGTTGATTCAAGCCATCAAGCTAGTTTCTATTGCCTGGTTGTCCGTAAAATGCATCGAGCAGCGAAGCTCAAGTTAACGGTACGACTCTCACCATAGACAGGCAAGGTAAAATAGGACAAAGTAGCTCAACCTCAGATCCAAATCTTCGCAATAGAAAAACAAGATGTGAAAATTTTCTTTCCACAATTGTGCATATTAGGAGAGCGATGGAAATGGTACACCCAAAGTATACCGTGTAACCTAGAAAGGGGGAAAGGCAACAAAAAAAATATCTTCAAGTGTTCATTCCGCAAACAAAACTGGCAAATTTCAGAGTAGAACTAAAGTTATAAGAGAAATTAGTTAAATTGCAATAACACATTTCGTTGTTGCTTTATCGCGTTAATAAAAATATGTGTTTATTATTTTCATCATTTCATAAAGAACGGTAAAGTCGTATTGCTGAAATGAAAGGTTTAGCAAACATAAAAATCGTTTTGTCAAAAATTAATGGCAAACAAAATTAATGTACCAAAGTTGTGTGTTTATGAGTTTTATGAGTGTGTGTTGTGTAATGCGTCTCTTGACTTCTTGGTGATTCAGCAATCTTTGTCCGTCTAAGCTTTCCACGACTTCATTCCACTACCATCGATACGATGGCTACGATGAACATGCGTTTGTTCCGGAATGTAGATTACCGTCTAGAGTTTGCGGACTAAATCATCTTCACTCAACAAGTTAGGTGAGTTTTAGTATACTTTACATAAAAAAAAGTTCCTGATATTATCAACGTTGTTATTATTTTATAAATCGCTTGAAAGTATTTCATAGTTGTAGTTCATCTGAGCCTGAAAGTGATGGGCCAAGCCTCAACACTGAGATGTGCTTCTGAAAATTTCGAATCTAGTCAGAATATCCAATGTGGAAATGAGAGAATCCTCAGAATAATTCATTCGTTCAGTTTAACCTAATGCCATGCCTAGTCTAGCTCATAGCATAATCGGAATCTATTAAACGAATTCAAAGAAGGCTATCCGAAGTTATTGGCCATAGTGTGTTTAATTTTCCGATACATCGAACATATGTATTTTTGTTGTTACTCCATGACATTCAGACCGTATTGGATACCGATCAAATGTATTGGATATATTTAACAAAATCGTATTTTATAGGGTCCTTATCCCAGGAAAATTTATTCCAACAAAAATTATAACCCCTTTAATCGGAAGTTTGCTCAAATGCGTTACTCAGCGCAAATTCAACGAAAGTGCAATAAATATGCATTATTTTATTGTTGTGCTAGCGACATACACTGTAAATCCATTATAATTCCTGAACCGCAACCATGTCGCGTGTCAGCTTCAGCTAAATGCATAATCGGGTTTGTCCACCAGACCGGATGCTCGACCACACCACATATTCCGACGATGACAAAACATATTTCATAAAATTTGCAAAATAATCCGTCCACTGGTGCAAACTGGTAAAAACCATATTTTCATTGGTATCGTGTGAGCTATTAATGCATCGTACTACGCGAATTGTCACTGAGGAATGCTTGTTTTTGTGCTACGTTTAAATATGCATTCAATCGATCAAATCCAATAAAGGTAACGGATACGTTTGATGAACAGCAATTGTGCAATTGAAATTTAGTGTGGTTTTGATCCAAGGTGTTGCGAATTTTTTATTGTGATTAATCACAATTTTGGCTAGTGTCAAATTATCTGACTGTACGATTAACGAATATCCTGAATAGTGAAATTTTCATGTGTAGTTTCTTAAATTTTTGTTACCAGCTTTCGGTTTTCTACTATTCTTTCGTTTTAATTTTTGTAACTAACAAATTATTAACAATTGACTATTTTTAACCAAACAAATTATTTACAAATACAAAAATCATATGAACATTGTTTTGGTATTGCAAAAAATAAACTCTTTTGAGTCCTTCCGAGTGACTCAATGGTAGCTGATGTTAATGGTGTTTCAAACAAGCAAAATGTACAAAAAAGTATTCCTTTGTTTTGTTAAACATCATGTCCATAGTGTTCCACATTGTATGTCTTTTGTAGTACACTCATCAGAGGATAGAATTAACAAAGGTTTGCCGAATCATATGTGCGACAGCTCCGACGTGCTCCGTTTCTATCAGAGTGATAAGACCCATAAAAGACCGGATTTTGAAACTGTCTGTCTACGTGCAGGTCCTTAACTTTTTCCTTCTGAAATCTTCCACTCAAAACGCGTTTGTCATCGAATACGTGTCATACGGATTTGTCACATTATTTGCGCAGATTAGATAAGAAGATTGTTGACATTTCAGAGGGTTGAGATTTAAAACGTATTTTGGGTTGATTTATGTATATGTTTAGACGTCCCATGCCCTACAACATTTCTGTTTTACAATCCGTTTGGCAGGGTTTGATATAGCTAACGTTTGGGGCGAAAAGAACTTTAGATATTATATTCAATAGTATATTGTTTTGCATTTACTTCAACATACACTCTGACGTGTCAGGCAAATTAAGGAATATACACTAAATAGAACACACGTTTTGGATTCACACAAAATCTAGAAGAAGTTACAAAACTCGATAAAGCATAAATCAAACTCTTCTATCCCGAAGTCAAGATGAATTTGTTGAATTCAGCTCGTTATAGGACTAACGTCGTTATAGCGTGTGTGTTTGTGTGAGTTATGATCGTTTAGCTGACAAACAGTTGTTCCCGGGTAGTGGGATGTTCAACGGTAAGCACACGGGATGCATGGGTTGAATGGGCGCACAAGCCTGGTGTGTAACAGTTCTCTAAACATGGACCACCTGCTGCGTATCCACATTCTCTTCATATGTTTCGCCCTAACTATGCGTTAAGCGCAACGATATGTTTAAGTGAAGTGGATTAAATCTTTTCGAGAAACAAGGAAGGCACACTGAGAAAATTCCGATGCCGTTGCATCGGCTTGCTTTGAAAGTATATATGTTTTTTGTTTGGCGATTAATGCACTGTTCTTTGTAGATGTTGATAGTGGCGTTTCTATCAAGCAGAGCAAATGTTTCGATGCAATTCACTGCAAGTAAACAAGCACGACTGAAACGAAAGGAACGGCAAGTGCAGGGAAACGATGACGATGATGAACGTGATGCCCTTGTGATTTTATTTGTTTGTTCTTCTTTAAGTTGCCTTTAAGTCTCTCACTCATTCTCGCTTAACTACTTCTCTTTCGATGCGAAGTTGCTTTTGTTGCTGGTGTCCGGCAAACAAGCAACGCAAATAAACACATACGCCGACACCGTCGCTAACTTTTGTTTGTGCAATGACACCGCGGAACTGAAAGGTCATAAGAGATGCATTCGTGAATAAGCGCCGTATTCGGATGTCGAGTAGATAGATCTAGGACGAGTGCGACATTATCAAGAAAACAGGACTGATTTAGCGAAACAGTCCAACTTTTTCATCATTGGATGTTTAGTGACTTATTCGCTGCTCGCTCTTCATGCAAACTGGCTAATCAAAATATCCTGTAGATTTCTAATTAAAATATGTTCCTAATAAGAGTTTCGATCAGCTGCTCGACAAATCAAAACACATTTTTCTAAAATTAACATTATATGGGTCGTTTACCGTTACAACAGATCAAAAGATTCGAGCAGCTCCAAGCCATGAAGCAACTCGGTTTCAAGTCCCCGATCGATTGTTCGATTGTTTGACGGATACCGTCTTCAGATTTAACACGTTAAGCACCACGTCGGTCCCATGGGCTCGACGGTTTGCTTTTCCATTAGCTCGCGTCGGTCCGATAGGATATACTCGTATCAAGTACATATCTTATCACTAAATGCATTTATTGCTGTTTGTTCGTTATTGTTTTCGTCGTTGAAATCTGCTTACATAGAATTTGTTTTTTATTCCTAGATAAGTTGATAAATAGAATAAATTGTTGTCACTGTTACACGCTTTCTCAACTTTCTGGTTCGCAACTTTCTGGTACAATTATACCTTGATATCCACGGTATTAAGGAAATTGAATTTGGCTTCAACTCTGCCAAACGCACAACCTGCCACAGAAGATGTAGAAAATAAGAATCCCTGATAGCTGAACCAGTACCCACTCTCTAGTAGTGGCGCAATTCATTTGAATAATTTGCCTGATTGCATTTATAAATTGGATCGATCGTGTTAAATTTTGGAGAATGAAATAACTTTTTCACACTTTTTGGTCGGCTACCTTCGGTGCTTTGTCTGGCTTTAACTTTTCGATCCTAAAAATGAATGAATGAAACGTAGAATGTATTTTGAAAATATTTTGTTCATGAAAAAAGGGCCGCATTGCTATGTATTTATGTATATGTTTTTGTATGAAAACTTTTTCGATTCCTTGTATTCTATTTTTTAGTAGCTTATCATCTTTCTATCCTCAAGGTACTGGAGAAAAGAAGACTTTTTGAGGGTAGGGTTTAAGTATGATAGTGACTTGCTTCCTAATAGTATCACTGGGTAAGGAATAACGCAAAGCTTTAATGTATTTCCCCTCCTTGAGTAGATTCGAAATTTATGGGTATGGGGTGGACAGGAAGATTCGGCCGGTAGAATCGAAGCAGCGTAAATACATACCTTTGCCTTTCTGAACGAAGTTGCTGCTGTGCAATAAAGGTTACTTATTGCACGAGTGATTGCTATAGTGCAGCAAGAATAAGCGGATGCTGATAGTTGTTAGCATGGGACAGAATAGTGCACCGATTCGAGATTTATTTTTCTTCTTCGTAGCTTACATTGAGAGGAAAACTATAAACTGTTG
This sequence comes from Anopheles culicifacies, assembly GCA_000473375.1. Lineage (NCBI taxonomy): Eukaryota > Metazoa > Arthropoda > Insecta > Diptera > Culicidae > Anopheles > Anopheles culicifacies. Next base: position 6,495 of record AXCM01000656.1, on the reverse strand, counting down.
ATTTTATTCTATCCCTTTTATTCTATACGATTAAATATCTTCAGGAAGGAATACAAAGGCAACCACTCGGTATAACATATATACTATGAGGTAAACTGAAATGAATTGCGTAATGAAAATTCAAAATTTTCTAATGAAAATTATAACATAAAAAGCCATCGAACTAGATAGAGTTTGATGGAATGCTTCTATAATGAATTTATTTTTAGAGTGAAAAGAACATTTTTTTTTTCTTCTGGAGTAACCTCCAATCAAAATATGTGAAAAAATCATGTTCTTGCAATAGATTTTCGATCGACAAAATGACACCTCTTTTATTTGGAAGCTTTCGAGACAACTAGAATAGCTCCTTTTGCTTGTATTCGTATAGAAAGAAATAGCAAATCTTTTACAGTTTCGCACAGCAAAGTTTTTTTTCAGAAATAAAACCGAATAAAAACATTGCAAGTCGAACCATAGAACACAACAGTATGATAGTTCCAGATAGTAGGGAGCCAACTTTTGGTGCGTTTTTTTCAGAAACTAAATAGCGCTAGACAATAGCACATCGCGGCACGCAGGTGACAGACAGTGATATACAGGTAAAACAATCCGGGAAGAGGAGAAAAGCATTGCGAAAGTATGTGGTGTCGAGTGCTTTATGGTTTAAAGTACAGTTTTATATGAATTTAGTGCATCTAAAGTAATTTCGAAGTTAGTACATTTAAGCTTAAGCTTAAAATAGAAGAATATACGCGAACAGAAAAGAATTTCTCGTCGTATTCGATCTGTTCCAGCCATAGTTACTTATTTCTTTTGTGTGAATAGACCATGCTACCCAGGGTTTTTTGTGTGAATGGACCATGCTACTCAGGGCTGAAATGAACCTTTATCTATCTTCCATAATTATAGTTTGTTGGTGCTATGATTCACATGCAAAAGATAACTGTCAAGCCGGTACTTCAACAACTGCATTAAGAATAGTTAGAGCGCTTAGTGACCGTTAAACACCTCGATTTGAATTGAAACAACATAAACACCCCTTGAGTATTGACAATGATTCAGCTACCATACACCGAAGAGGGGGTGAGCTGGAATCATTTGTGGTTTTTCTGCTTCAAAATGTGGCAGGCTTTCAGTTTAAACACTATCATGCCATTGGCGCCATTATATAGACTCATTGACGTTTTCGTTATTTTGTTTCGAACGAACTAGGATACCTTCTAGTAGTGGTTATGCGTTAGTAGAATTAGGTTTGTTTGGTGGGTTATATCGTCTGTCTGAATGTGAAATTTGGCAACGGAATGAATCCATCCATCCTGTTTTTGGAATTCTTTTTCGTCATACCTTCATTACCACAACGTACGGAAGTTGAACGATGGCATAGGTGTTCGAGTTTGCGTTTTGATTGTGGGTATGCAAATGATGGTAACATATGGCGATAGCTATAGGGAGATTTAGGCACATTGCAGGCATTTGGAACTTTTGTTTAACACCCGTGTTCGAACATTGATGACGGTCAAGGTTTAATTTTTTTATGTTATTGTTTTAATTTTATTGTTATTTACATTATTCACTTGAAGTATTCATTCGGTTGGTAACGCATTTATCTTGGTGTGGTTTTTATCCGTGATACGGTACACAAATTCTCTTGATCCAATATTGGTTTCGGTTGGACAAATTTCCTATGGTATAAGCTTTGATCATTAATCAAGGCAACTTGTGGGGATTCTCCGGATATAATCTTGGAAGCAATGATCCTGAATGTCGCATTTACGGTATTTCTAAAATGATAAAAAGTATACCATACGACGTCATGCATGGCTCTTTATTCGTGCAATAACTCTCAAGATCTTTGGTGTGGGGTTGAGTAGTGTATTTTTTGCACCTGAAAAAATTGATGAAACTCGAACGTTATTTGAAATCGTAGAATGAGCTCAGGCCGTTGTCGAATATCAAAGGAAAATGTTTTCCTTCTTTCTGACACCGAAACCGCTTGAGTGATTGCTTTTCCGATAGCACCCAAAAAAAAGGAGCTGAGCTACATTTGCCTTGATGGAATGAAAACATTGAAAAATCCATTTACATTATTTGTCATATTATCTGTGATGTCTAGTTGCAATGGCAGTGAGGGTTATGATGGAGATTTTTTTTTATGTTGAATATTGTGATGTTGGGCTTTTCATAGAAGATGTGAAGTACTATGAAAAGAATCTTTGATGATTAGAAATTCAAGGCGCTGCCGATGAAAACCTTTGGAACACGTTTTCTTCAATATATAAACAAAATCACACTTGCTGCAACAGAAGTTAACATTTATGATTGCAGAGCAGTAAAGCAAACATGCAAAAACAATCGTTATACATTCCTAAAGACAATGCAACGCATATCCATTTTTTACGAGCACTGATGATGACAACAAGGTGTTGTGCGTTTAAGCTGGAACATATGTTTATGATAATGTGGTCTGGGGAAAACATGAAAAGGTACACACGAAACCATTATTTGTCTTGTTTCCCGATTGCACCTCGGTGCAGATTATGCTCCAAATTAACGGCATTAATAATTGGAGATACATATATGTATATTGCGCTTTATTGAATATGAGCCACTGATGGTTGGTTACATTATTGATAGCAATAAAGGAATGGAAAAAGGATATACGTATTGAAACGAATCAAATAAGAATGATTTATGTTATTGCAATGTTTCTCCGCCAGTGGTTGATGAAACAATAAATATGGTAGGTCCATACATTATTGCACGTTAAATTGCAAACCAGACTTGCGGATACATTTTCCGTATGTGTGATAGAAACGAATTCCTGTACAGTACACGAATTCCAGACGGAGGCGGAAAAGGAAACAGTAATTGCATGGGGCTGGTGGGTGGAGTCTTGTATGCCTTTTTCATAAGTATCTGACAAATGCACACAGTAAAGCTGTGTGGTGCGCATCATCATCAACCTATCGGGTGTTCATTGTGTTGAAATCGACGAGGTGGTTGGTAAATTAATAAGTGAGTGCATCGATGTAGAAGGGATACCGTGTTGCTATGGGAGATTGAAACGACATGTTGGAAACAGTAGTGGGGAATTTGAAGTATGGACACATTTTCACACAACAACATACACACCGAGGCAGATCGTTCCCGGTAGGAAAAGCATAATTAATTTGAAAACATTTTCATTTAACTTTATTAAATCATCGTTTGGTATTCCCTTGAAGGTGAAACGGTATGTAAGCACAAGCGTTGTTCTATCGGACCACTTTTGAACATATTTTTAATTTTTGCCCCGGACATGAGAGAGGGAGTAGGTTATGCGTTGTAACCAAACTATCGTCCTTAAGCTTAGTAATTTGTTGGTTAGACATTTTCCTGTATTATACTTCGTTTCATTTGCACTGGTTGTGCGTAAGAACAATGGGTTGAAGCATTTAATTAAAAAAAATATTAAAAATATTCATCTATTTAAATTGTAAAAATGTTTAAAATAAATGCAATTTTGCGTAAAAAAAACATTGTTACATGTCGTCTATCTTTTCCAATTACTGTCCTTGTGGTGGTGTACATGGTAGTGGCGTCGATTTTTTTTGCCATAGTAGTCATTCTTCATTATTGCTATATGCACCTCTTGTAATGATTAGTGGTTTTAAAGCACCAGCAGGTAAGCGAACCTAAAAATTATATTGACGCTAGCTAATATAACTCAAGACCACTGGAGTTTGGCAAGCAGAATAGGGCGAGGAACACCGTCGAAGGTCGCTTTTATATCTATGTAAATATCACTACTGTAGATACGCAGGATGATGAGCCGAAAAAGCAATACAACATAATCCTAGCTACATTGCCTCTACAAGTTTCAGTTTTCTCAAAGGAATCTCATATTTTGCTCCAAGCGAATCCTGATTGAAGGTAAATGTACAAAATAGACTTTTATATCTTCCTTGATTTTTTTCATCGATGTTTTTTTTAAAGTTTTATTAATTATTTTTATTAAATGCTAGCGTATTTGTTGCGAATGACTCGAGTCATGGTAAACAAGTAAAATACCACCGGATGAATCATATAAAAATCACATTAGCCTGCATTCTCATTTGTCAAAACTGGCACAGTCATTCACCAGTTCCACATGGGAGTGAGCACCAGTGCACATAAAACAACATCGTTTATCGGTAACGTCATTTGGATGCGTTTGGCTATGTTTCCACAAACTTCATTTAGTTCAAGGATATTCTACAGCCTAGCTCTAGATAGGTTTTTGCTTCTGAAACTGTATGCTTTTTGGGAACCAATCTGATGTGCAAACAATTGCTTTGCAAATTTTCAAGGGAAATTAAAATATAAGAAAGTAAAACAAAATGGGATAAAGATGTACGCGTAAAGCTCCTAAACACCATGTTTTCTCATAGAATTGCATACATCCTTGAAAATTAGGTATACAAAGGAGTTGTATGTATTACACTAAGTAAAAAATATGAAATAAATGTTGCGTACTTCTCGGTGAAGATGTGAAATAAATTTCTTTTGAAAACACGTTTTTACGTTACATCGATTTTGATCGCATGCATACGACAAGCACACGCGGCAAGTGCTTCCTCCGTATTGCGCCTTCTGTGAACAGTTGGTGAAGTGGCCTTCGTTTCCATTCAATAGTCCTTAAAGCTCTTATAAGCTATGACTTTTTAGATTTTTTTTGCGTGAAACGGGTTCTGCCAACTGTACGTCATTCTCAGAACAGTAGATGATGTAATTTTTTCATGCTGCTCCCCTTTTAACAATCCTTTTGGGGTTGATATTACTCCTTAGGTAGCAAGAATTCTGACAGGATATAAACGAGAGTAAGTTGCATTAAACTCTTCATCAATCTAATGCAGTGTGCATAAAACATCTATGTATGTAATGATTTTTCGCACCAATCAGATTGAACATTAATGTGAAGTTATGGTGCAAACCAAAATATGTGTTTTAATCTGGGTACGGATACAATTCGTGGTCAAATTAGAAACGACAATTGAAATCGTTTGCAAATTTTTATTTAATTGAGAAATAAAATAAATAGTTGGAATGTTAAATACAAATTTCATTATATTCGGCAGCATTTATAACAAAAGTAGAGATGAGGTTTGGTTTTTGATGTGCTTCGGATAGCAGCCTTTATTTTATACAAAACTATTTCCATCTGCAACCGTTGCTTCTGCGCCTCTGGCGTATTATAAGTATTGAATAATTTGTTTGAATCGAATCCAATATTTGAAGGGTTTTTTTTGTGCCGTTCGGTTTCTAGAAAACATTCAACTATCGCGCGGGGAGCTCTCAAATAGCTAAGTGCAATGTTCTGTTGGGGATGTTTGTGTGGATTTTCAGGTTGATTTTTGCTTTGCATGCTCCTTATTTATGGTTCGGCCAAATTCCGGACGAACATTCGTATCACTATTGCTCACATTTTTTATACCAACGTTGGTGAGGTTCTTACAGTTGAAGGTTGTTTCTGTAGGATACGATCTTTATTGAAGATAAAAGAAGAAATTAAAGAGGGAAAGAATTGTGAGGAGAAATAAGCAAAACAAATAAATTAATGCATCTAAACACAGCGGGAACGCAAATGAGTGTCACTTAAAATTCTCCATTTAGCTAAAAACTGTTACAGAACTATTATATTAGTAGATTTTGGTAGCTCATTAGCATATTTGGAAACGTGATATAAAAATAAAATATAATAATAAGTGTATCCAACGGGAAAGGGCATACTGTTTTTCAACTTCTTTGTTTGTTTTACCCATAAGAACAATACGTTGCGAATTTATCCTTCTTGGCGCCGGAAAAATGGCGAAAAAATCAATGAGGCAAACGAAAAAAGACCACTTTTTCGTCGTACTGTACTCATAAGCCATTTTGCCGCCTATGTTTTGTAACGGTTCTTTTTTTAATTCGACGCCTGTGCCATCGATAGGCGGACTTGGCGAGCTTCTGCATCCATGGATTGAGCAGCGTGACCTTCTCTAAAAACCAAAAGTGGTCACTTGTCTCATCTTTTGTCGCTTTTCCATCGATTCTCAGATATCAAGGGTGCTGACGATACACTCTAGCAACATCCTCGATGTTTCATATCATTCCATTGCTTTTTCCATCTCTTTTAAAAAAGCACGCCTTTCTTTCTCACTAACCTTCTTACAATTCGCAGCAAAAAGGCACATTATAATGATGTTCAATAAGATTTGTATCGTTGACTCGAGCAAGAAAAGGCTTAAAACGCTGCATTTCTTGTGCGTTTGATTTCTATTCGTTTGGGTCTATGTTTGCAATTGTAACGGTCTGAGATCGATTCGCATATCGCTATTTTTCTGATATTTGATGTTGTATTCGTCTCGGTGCAGAGTTGTACGATCTGGGCAAATGTGGTGAATGATAAAATTAAAATAGGTGTTCAAAATCAATTTAAATTCTTTTTTAATTTGTATATTTAGGGTTTAAGTATTTGAAATAGGTAACATATTTTCATTTAGTTTCCCTAAT
>AXCM01000655.1:0-59166 GCA_000473375.1 Anopheles culicifacies | reverse complement strand
ATAAACAAGCACGACATAGGTTCTCTTTCCATCTCCATTCTTCTATCTAACCAACTGCCTGGAAATTTCCATGGATTGATTGTCACTTTCCTCGGTTGCACTCACTCCAACATCACATATGCAGATCTGTACATATCCATACCCTAAATCCTAAATACTTAGGAAGTCCAGGTGCAAGGAAGACAAAAGAGTACCCGTATCGATCGTTAACAATTTGCGAGAATGTGAACAAGTTTTTCCATTTTATATATGCGCGTAAATTCACACTCATCACCGATCACAAGCCCCTTACACAAATTCTGCATCCCGAAAAGTCTTTGTCTACGTTGTGCATTAACCGAATGGCTAATTACACCGATTACATGGCACACTTCAATTTTGACATCATCTGTAAGCATACCAGTCAAAGTACAAATGCCGATTATCGCTCCAGAATTCCGCAATCTCCAACTGAAAATAAGATAAAAAAGCTTTCCTCACACAAGGGAGGAAATGCGGAGGAGGAATCCAAACAGTTTGTTCTCATGCAGGTCCAACAACTTCCAGCTCGTGCTGAGCAGATTGCCCGCGAAACGCGCAAGGATACTGATCTTGGAAAGATAGTCCAATAGCTCGAACAGGGTCGGAATCTAGTACAATGGGGCTACAAAGTGCCGGAAGCAAAATACACCCTAGTTACTAATTGTCTGATGTTCGTGTATCGAGTAGTAAAACCATCTTCTCTGCGAAAAATCATAACAAACGATTTACATGCATCGCACATTGGCATAGTGAGATGAAAGGTTTAGCTCGCTCTTATGTTTACTGGCCAGGAATAGATGCCGAAATAGCGAAAGTAGCTAAATCCTGTCCGGACTGTGCTCGACATGCTACATCATCGCCAAAATTAAGCGACCATCATTGGGAGTACCTTCAGTGTTGTAGTATTGGGAGGTGATCTTGTTAGGCCGCAACAAATCAACATGCTTGTGATGGAGGAAAAGCAAGCTGATTTCCAACCGACCTTCCGTGTCTTCACAATCGGACAGAAAGTATACTACCTGTCTGGAAATTCTCGAATGGATAAATGGATTACATGAGTCATCACGTGAATCAACTTTGAAGTGTCCACGGTTGCAACAAAGATGATAACACAAACGCAGAGGTTCGTCATCGCCTTCGTTGCTACAACAACTTCGGGACGCAGCCTAGAATACTTCAGATTTCCGTACAAGAGGGAGTAAATGTGGAATATGGACCACCCGGTGCCAAAATGGCAGTCAGTGTCATGCTGCAGAATATGACCGACCTGGCTGAGCGTACAAGAAAGAGTAGTTGTCACTGAAGCACGCTTTTGAACAAAAATCAATTCTATGTTGTAATATTAAGTGATTTAAACGGATTAAAATACATAATAACATCACTGAACGCTTTCGTAGGCGCGGACTCGTTCCACAATCCAGCGGAAGCTCTTGCGTTTATAAACATAGAATAATCGGGGTTTTTACAAATTTACTACCGATCTTATTTCACGCTAAGATTAACTACAGCCCATTATCCTGAACATGAGGGAACATGTATGCCATTTTGTTATGACTAAGCAGATTCTGCTTCCTGAACATAAGTCTGCGAAGAAATTAACAGTCCATTAACATAACAACATGATGAAGGAATCCCAGAGCTACACATATTCTCCGTTCGTTCACTACACTTACCTAAATTATTGACAGTGCCATCTCCTCTAGCGACAGATCCGCGTCGTCATCTAAAGATTCGTGCACACTGCTACTAATTGGCTTCTCGATGCTGTTGATACTGCTAATGTCGTCCGCGGTCGGCAATTGATTCGATCCGGCCAGCTCTTCCGAAAGTCCACCCGTAACAGCAGTTGACTCGCTGCTACTATTATCGACAGAACCAGCCGAAACGCCCGTCACAATGCTGCTGCCGCTCGAAGAAGATTCGCTGCAGTCGCCACCACCCGCCGAACCGGTACCGGAATGAACATTGATTTCACTACCTTGTTCCTCGGAATGATCGCTGAATACGACGGCTACTTCCTCTGTCATCATCCCGACACCGCTGCCACTGTCAGTCTCATTGCCGTCGCGCATACCATCCTTTACTTCTGCATCATCTTCTATGCTGTTTGAGACACCGCCAATTTGGAGCATAACGCTACCGCCACTTTCAGAACCGTCGCCATCCGTTAGGTTGCTATCCGCCACATTTGGAGCAGCTTGTTGGCTATGTGCTGACGAGTTCGACGATGAAGATGACGCCGACGAAGAGGACGACGATGTGGAAGATGATGAAGATGACGAAGATGACGTGGAGGAAGATGAGGACGAGCACGAGGACGAAGAATGCATCAGCGAGCAGGACGGACAGGTGGGAAGAGTAGCACCAGATGGTAAAGTGGCTGATGTTGCAGTGGTAGCTGCGGCCGAAGGTGTGGTGGGTGTAATGTTACTACCAGCGTTGAACGGATAGTCTGCCTCTTCCAAACCTTCTGGGGGCGTCAGCTTGGCAAGCTCTTCGCGCAACTGTCTGTATTGACGACGCAGTACCATCGCGTTGAAAGATATCGTTCGACCTGCTCGTTCATGTTGCAGCGGATGACTCAGTTCGGCAATCCACTCTTCGATCTGGTTACAGATTTCATTGCGTTTTAGCCAGAAATGCGCATGTATAACGTCCTGGAAGCAGGGACACGGATGACGCAGCTGTTCCAGCATCGCGTACCGGACGCATGCCTGATAGATGTTGCTGTTGTACTCCCGAGAACTGTGCGTACCGGTTGGCGTTCCTCGGCTGCGCTCGAAGCCTGGTTCGTTGAAGTATGGTTCGGGCACTAGAATAAGGCTCTGGATAGAAACGAGCACCTGTAGAAAACTGGATGTGTGCGCATTCCACTTTTCCTCCGGTCGGCCGTGCCACGTGTTCAACACTGATAAGCAAACCTTGCCGTCATTGTACAGATTGGGATTGAAACGGACCGTGTTACGGCCGGTCGTTTCCAGGTTGATCATCATTGGTGAGTTGGGATAGTCCGGTGGGAAGTAGACGTCAAATTCGAAGCAACCATTAGCGTACGGTGTTTCTGCCGGTCCGGTAATGAGCACCTTCATGATATCCAGCCGATCCGTGTCGCAACGTACAAATACCGAGCTACTGTACGACAGGGGTAAACTAGTGGATAGGGTAACCGTTTCCTGTGCCAGCCGTTTCACCCGCCCTGGATGGCCCCGGTCTCCTGCCATTCGTACGTTCGTCTCAAAATGATGTGAAATCGTAAAACGATAACCATTTTCTGATTCTGCAATCATCTCGTAAGTGTCTGAGGAGAAAAAAACAAACGATACAGTTTAGAAGTATTGGTAAAGCAACACTAAAAATAAGCAGTTAATTGTCATTCTTACCGAACTGTAGCGCTTTCATTATCTCTAGATATTTGTCTTCTACCGATTTCGTGATCGGTCGTGGAATCAATTGCTTTTCTCCCTCGTCAACCGCACTCGTGGTGTCCATATTCGTAGCATTTTGCACCAGTAGCGAAGTCAGTTGAATGTCATGCATCATCAGAGCTAACCCTTCATCATCACCATCGTCCAGGCTGACGATAATTTTTTGTGTCTGTCCTTTCAAGTTTGACTTTTTATTCACCCTATCGTAGCCCGAGTAGCAATAAAGAAGCGAAGTAATAAACAAACATTAAAATGCATGCTATAAGCGTCAACAACTATTGGTGTACTCACTTCAATCGACTAGCATAAGTGTCCACACAGGCTTTCATGTTCGACAACAGCCCAGCGATGGACAGTTTACCTTCACTAACATTCTTGTTCACCAGCAGCATCGCAAGCTGGTTAGACACAGAAATGGCTCGCAGCAGCTGCAAAATGGCTCGGTACAGTGGAATATGTCGCGTAATATCCAATACTGAAAAAAATCAAACATGCTGCTATTATTACACCCCATTAAATCCAACAACTAGCCACTAAAACTTACCGGAATCGTTGCGCAAATAGGAACTGAGGGCGGGAATGAGACAGCTTTGCTGAATGAGATCAAGGAAGATTGGTGGTAGATCGCCGACAGATTCAAACGAATCCTTGTAGTTGTGCAATTCTTCCGAACCAGCGCTAATCACATAACTATTGCAGCCAGGATTGATGTAACTTGATAGTACCTAGGCGGGCAATAAATGTTGCGTTAGCAAAAGTATCGCTTATACGAGAGGATATTATTTGACGGCTCACCTGTAACAGTACGGTAACATGTTCTTCCTCACTTTTTTGTCGCATCAGTGCTTGCTCCACGTTCCATGATTGTTGTGTTGAGCCAGTACCGAAACCTGTTCCTTTAGCCCAGTACATATGCCCTTTATCATCCGCATTCAGTTGATCCTCCGTGTTATTAGCAGTTGCGTTACCCGTCATAGTAGATGACGATTTGTTGGTACCATTGCCAGTAGATATTCCTTGATACAACGTATCGAATGCCTGTAAGAAACACACAATTGTTATAGAGGTAATGAGATTTCCCTTATACATGTGCCAGATAACTTTAGACTTACATTGTTTGCGGTATTGTTACTGTTTGTTCCCACCGTCACTGATGTTGTACCGGATCGTACTGATCCGTTGTTGTTGTGATGGGTAAAGATGCTGAGGCAGTTTAACACAAGATGTATTGCACCAACTTCGATCACCATACGCCGGAGCAAAACTCCGTCGTCAGTTGTTAGTGGTGACGATTCTAGAAGCTGCCGGAACACTTCAAACGGTAGCGTTGGTAATGTGTTGGATAGAGGCAGACTGTAGATCTCATTACCCTCACCGTCACTAGTAACACCCAGTATCAGGCGTAACAAACACTGCGCCCGGACGGTATCGTTGAGCAACACTTCCGAGTAAGCCGGAAGTTTTAGGAACAGTGCAAAGGCTGCAAGCGAATGCTGTGGAATGGCGGTAATCGATTGTGCTTTCGGTGACGATTCTGCTACAATATCGTCCAAATCCTCGTAGATTTCATCCATCTGTTCGAGCTTCACCCATTCGTTACCGGCACCGGCACTTCCTGCTCCCGTTCCACCCGGGGGACTACGATCTTTGTCCATGTAGTGAGAACTGCTCTTCGGGATTTCGGGATATACGGTTGGTAAATAGTGTGCGAGTAAAGAGAGACCTCCACGACTTGAGAATATCTGCAGGGGCGATGGCAAGGGCAAAAACTCGGTTGCACGCATGTACGCTGATGATCCTGCACCGGACGATGAGGACATGGAGGATGGTTCACCAGCAGATGCATCGGTAGGTGGTCTGTTTTTGGCATCAATCTTCATAAAGAGATAGAAAAAAAAATCGAATTATCATTACCGTTGCCAGTTACCAGAACAAAACACATCAATAATTTTATATGACTTACCAAGTTCAGATTTATACACGGTATTGAGAGAGATATACCCGCTGATTTGAGCATGGTCAGCAGTTGCGAGATAGTCGAATCGCTCGTAATAATTACTTCCGGAACTGCCGAATGTGTCAGGAACATCCCATCTGGTACGGATAGCTTTGAATCGTCCATTTTTATTTCTGAAAAAGGAAAAAAAACTTTAACAATACATGCCAATAGGATATGAAGATCATGTTACACTTACTAAACATTGAAAGCAAATCTTTGCGGCGCATTGTTGTTGCCTGATTTTTGGCCTCTTTCAACCGTTTGTCTTTTGCTGTAACTCCTGCTGCAACACTTAGGAACTCAAGTCCCATTCCTAACTCCCAAAGTTCACTCTGCGAACAACCCGGACCGTTGCTAGATCCACTGGAAGAGCCACCCATGGACTGGCTACTAACATTCGTTGCTATTGTGTTTCCACCACCAGATAACAATGACAGGTCACCTCCACCACCTAGACCGCCCGGCGTAGTGGATGATGTTCCAGCAGAGGTTCCTGCGGAAGTCACCACGGCCGGGGGGGGCTGTGAACTAGCAGTAGTTGAAGCAGGTACCGCCACAGCAGAAGGTAAGATAGGTTGATAAACGGCAGCAGCACACTGATCTAGAATATCCTGACATTTAGCATTTGTGCTCAACTGGAACAGCATGAGATGCGCATTCGGGCGTTTCGAAGGATGATTGGCAATAGAGTTGTACAGTCCACCAGCTCCCATACCGTTTGATTCTTTGCTTTGTAGCAACGGCAGATCGCTACGCACCGCTACCATTATTTTTTCGCTTTCAAGCAAAATTTGTAACAACAGACGACGTGTGAAGCCAGAAATACAGTTTTTCGTTAAAGTTCCCGTCATCGGAATAGCAGTCGATGGTACAGCACCATCGGCAGTGCCGCTATGCATCGCCTCCTCCGTTGGGTCTGACTTTCGTATCACTGAGATAAGGTTGATTGTTAGTACTTCCTGGTTTTTAGGATGACAGGTAGTAACGCGCGACAGGAACTTGATGAAACACTCTTCCAATTCCAGACATGATTGTGTTGTTATTTCGCGCGTCACGTTTGCAAGATGGCTGTTGCACAACAACAGCAACAATGGTTCCCAGAAGATGGCACCCTCGTGGCTGCCTAACCAATCGCGCATATGTCCCTCGGAACACATGTCCGTAAAGAATGCCAGAATTTCCGTTACCTTGTGAATGTTCACCATCGGGAGATTTGTAACATTTTCGGCTGACTCGCCACAACTCCATTTATCGGCATCCGTCAAACAACCTTCGGCCGATCCACTTCCAGATGACACTGACTCGTTGCCGCTAGCATTAGTAGTCTTCATCGCGGGGCCTCGTCGTAATCGTTCGACACAGTTTGCCGCTCGGCGGCAAAACTCCAAGATGACGGAGTTCAACAACTTCGGCAGTCCGGAATCGATCAGTTGCTGCACGGCTAACGGAGATTGACTGGCCATGGCAATTGTTGACAGTTGACTGCACGTTAAATCCAGACACGCAATGTCTTCTATCACCAGATGGCTGTACCACTCTGTTGTGTCCGACTCTTCCTGCTTGCTATCGTCGGTCCGTCGTTCGCCATCCTTACGATCGTCTGAAATCGATGCCGTCAGATCAGTCGACAGATTCGGCACCAGAACCCCCATACGCCTTAGGAGCATTGTGAAAAATTCCGGCCGAATGCAGCACACTGAACAGAGTAGCGAATCGATTGCTTTCTTTAAAGGCCCATTAGTGCCTCCTTCGTGTTGTTTAAGCTCTTGCAACCAGTTGAACAGCACATCGAACAGCTCACGTGTGACCATTTCCAAGAGATCGGGAATCAGATCCGTTGCAAAAACTTGCCAGAGAATAGCGGCAAGACATCGCACAAAACCGCTGTATGGATTTGTTGAGTGAAGTGCCAATCGGTGTTGATTTACCGAACTTCCGCCGGCTCCCATGGTAATATTCTGCTGGTATCGTTCGTACAACGTCAGCACCCATTCCAGCATGGCTTGCAATCGATCGCGCGTGTGCTCATTCTGCATGGTGCACAGCTGATACAGCAGATCGGAGATAGAGTCGTTCGAGAGTTGAAACGTCTGTGGTATACTTTGCCGCAGCAGCGTGTTGATCAACCGTAAACCCATCTCGCGGCTATGCAGTCCCAGTTTGAGTAACACGGTTTCCAAATTTTGCAATGTGTCGTTTGGACTATTCGGTGCTATGTTTAGCAATGCGCAGCAAGCCTCCATGAAACCGGGCACTTCATTCGCGGCAGCAATCACACGATTCGCGAGCTCCTGATCGGCATAAAAGATGGTCACGCTGAAACACTGCGTTAGTACACGCAACCAACCAAGACTGGTACGAGCTGCTCCGGCCATACGATCATCATCAATTCCGCCTCCTCCCAGGCCGACTCCTGCTTCGTCCATATCGACTAGTCCAAATGCCTTCCGATAGTTACACAATTCGTTAGACGGCTTTAGATTAACGGAAGATCCCGAACCACCGCCGATCGGCACAATGGAGGAGCTCGGCCAGCTTTGCATTGAGCTGCCAGCAATACCAGAGGGTCCTCCGCCGGTTAGTGGCAGCTCACCGAACGTAGTCGTACCCAGCACAGATATTTGCGTCAAACCAATGTTTAATGCATCGCGTGGTCGATACAACCGAATGATAACGCTGGTGGCAATTTCTGGCTGTGCAAAGCGTAACCGAATACACGTCATTCCGACGGTCGAAATGGGCTGCGTAATGGGTATCGGACCAAGGATACTATCTCTTGTCACTTCGATTGCTACTGCCGAAGGACACGACGCAAGTGTTGCGAGATGAGGTTGCAGCTGTACCTCCTTCAGCAACACGGCCGTTGGAAGTGTGATCGTAAGATCAACATTCGATTCGTTCGGGTAAAACAAATAGCTCCAAGCAGGATTACGGGCCCGACGATGCGAAGCAAGCGGTGCCTGAATCAGAACATCTGCCCCCTGTACTGACAAATTGTCCGAGGTAATGGTGGAGTATGGTGCGAAATTGATTAGCCCCTCTTCGTTACGAGGAGTCGCTATGATTGGCGTACTCTTCTTCGACGAGCTGCCACTGCAGTTTCCACCAGCCATACCACTTCCGCTAGCAACGCTTACGCCATGCAAACCTACGGACGACTTCGACAGACGTTGCATTATCATCGACACAAGACTTGGTTGCGTGTTAATCAGTGCTCGATTGCTTCGGACCAAACTCTCGCACAGTACTTGTATACCGCCTAGTTCGGCGAAAATTGCAACCGATGCGGGCGTACCGAGAACCTTCAGTATAAACCACAGGAATGGCTCCGACAGATGTAGTTTTGGCATCGGGTGCCGTACATTGGACGCGTTGTTTATATATTCAAACAGTGGTTTCACCACCAGCTCATTCTGTGACGCGGTTCGGCTAAGGTATAAGAGCAACTGGAATACAGCATCTGCTACGGTACATAATTCCGGATGCGTGTTTCGAATGGTTTTCGTACCGCTATTTTCAGAACCGTTGCCATAACTGACCGTTGACGCTACTAGCATCGTCAACGATGAGTGGTTGCAGTGAGAGAGAGCACTCAGCAAACGATTCATCGTTGGAGAATGTTGTAACACAGTGTCGGTAAAGCATGGTACCTTTGGACGAGTCTCACTGTTGCCCGCTGTAGCATTACCACTAGTAGTTCCATTTCCAGCAACATTTCCTGCGCTTGCACCACCAACTCCGGTATGCTGTTGCTCTGCCTTTATTTCATCCGTCTGGCTCTCGCTGGATGTGTTCAAATTATCTCCACCAACAGTTGGTACACCCGTCGATCCGGTGTGAGCATCATCTAAAGTACCGGTTTCACCTCCAGTGGCAGTAGTGTGTGGGTTTTTCGTATTAACCAGTATGGATGCTAGCTTTAACAAGTCTACTAGCAGTGAACTATCGGTTGCGGTTTTGCATGCACGATTGGACTCTGCATTGAATACGGTAGCGAAGAGGCTACTAAAACGCATTCCCCCGCCCAACATAGCAGCTGAATTACTGTTCTCCGTCGATTTCTGACAGTACAGTTTCTCCACGTTCACCACATTGTTGTACACCAAATGGGCTGTGAACAAGCAAAGGTGTGCAGAATTCAGGAAGGATTTAGATGAAACGTTACACGAATTAACTTGAGATACTTACAAACACACTCAATGACACTCATCGCAATACCCAAATCGCTTTTGTCAAATGGATAATTCAACAGTTCTTTAATCATTTGACTCTGGGCATCGATTGGACCCTGCTGGTTGGCAATCGCACCACCAAACTGCACCAGATGCAACGTTAGCCGTAACAGCGTTTGCTTTAGTTTGTCTTTCACACTGCAACGTAACTCCAACCAACCGAACAACTCTATCACAAGCTTACATACGGTGGGTCCAGCCTGCAGAAAAGATCATTCAAAGACACATTTTTAATTCAGGCCACAATACGAAACATAGACTTTGTGTCAACTATACTCACATAACGACTGCTACTGCCGTCCATGGAAATCATTGACTGGTCGGCACCAGAGAAAAATCGCAGCAGCATTTTTTCAAAGTTTTCATCATTTACGATTAGATTACCCATGCGCCGGAAGTAACTATCACCGATGGTTGCCGCCGCCTCTAGGTTATCTGCTTCACCGTGCGGTTTGCATGCTACATTTAGGCAATGGAATCCAAGGCACCAGGCTCGTAGCTTAATGTTTGGATGAGTAGCTAATGCCTTCAGCAGTCCCCTTACCGCCCGATCGCCAAACGCGATGCGTGAATATGAGTAGGCATGCAAACCGGTTGTGCAGCTACCGGGTAGATTTTCATGGGTTTCCCCGTTCAACGTCAGCCAAAGTTGAAGAATTTTCTCCAGATTTAGCCATGAGTCGAGTTGATGGAGATCGGAAAGAATTTTGTCAAACACCTCCGTTAGCATACTGTTGGTTTCGATACCTTGCAGATATTCCGGCCCGGACCAAACATCCATGATGTTATCCGGCCATGGTGATAACGAATCGGATGGTTGACCCGAGACGTTCGTACTACCGATCATCTCGGGCATCATGGAAACGTGCGGTAAGCTGCTAATCAGAGTGAAAGCTGACCGTGTCGTCAGACGTCGGAAAACAATTTCTACGTTTGTATCCAGTCCCATCTCAAGCCGTGCATCCATAGCAGCCGATACAGTTCTGCAACGAATCAAAACAGGTACATTACATTTGAACTGAAAAGATTTCTCAATTCACACTGCACTACTTACTTATTCGTGATGCTGTATTTACTAGCAAACGATACGACATCACGCTTCAGGAAGCGTTTTTCGCGAGCCGAGAATATGTCGTCGATAATTAATATTTCCTCCATCTCTGGATCATCACACTCGACCACGGACGGTAACTGATTTTTAGCCACATCGGCGTAACTAAGATCGCATGATACATGGTGCGTCGTACTCTGTAATGGGTGTTGCTGTTGCTTATAAGGTACTTCCACCGGTGGTCGCATCGAATGCAATGTCGAGCTTGCCCCGTTAGGATTGACTGCTGCTGAAGAACTAGCATTTTCTTCCTCACCAGGAGATTCGGAGGACTCATTTTCGGCATCCTTGAAACTCTTATCCGCCTCCAGCACATCCTGCAATAAACAGGTTATTGCATGCACTGCCCACGGTTGTTGTTGGTTTTCCCACACTGCAATCCTAACCAGTTGCAGCAATTGGTTCGTCGTAATGATCTTCGATAGCTGCAATGCTGGTCGGCAAGCCAGCACTAGTCGGGCGATTATTTTGCAGGTGATAAGGAATAGATCCATGTTACAGGTAAAATCCATGCTCAGAAGCAGTCCAGTTAGGCCACGAATAACGACTATAATTTTATCTATTTTCATCGCTTTCAGTCCTGTATCGAATGGAGTCTCGCCGTCCCCACCAGTAATATCGGCAACTCCCTTCGACGTTGAATTAGAATGGCTATTACCTGCCTCGTTGGATGCATCTCGGATCGTACGATCGCCACCAAGGTTAACAAACTTCCCGCTACTTTTTGTGCCTGATATTTGGTTGGCGCTGCTGCTGATGGACGATCCAATGTGATTTCCGCTTGACGACGCAGACGATATTATGCTATTGCTATCCTGCGATAGTTCATTTTTGCTCAACGGCACAATGCTCGATTCTCCAATCTCTTTCATTTTACTGTTTATTTCATTGATGTAGTCGCCTAAACTTTGCTTGATGTTGACAGTCAGTTTTTTAAGTTGATTTTCTTGTTGCTTTAATGCCATTTCAAGCTTTGAAGAAGTTCCTAAAATTGGATATAATATTCATAATTAGAATAGATGCAATTTGTTCTTGCACCTGGTTGATTTTTCTTCATTTTTTGGGCTTAATGATTCTCCAAGTCCTGTCTATCATAGCTGGCTTACTAGACTTATTTTTACCGGCATCGCTACCACAGCCCTACTAGACCGATAGCCGGCCGATCTTTCCATAACAGTATTCTTCAGTTTAACTTACCCGTAAGTAGACTGTATTGCTTTGTTTGAATTAGACGCTTCTTGAACGATCGAGTCAAGGTACGTATTCCACTGTTGTGCATATTCATTCGTGCTTTAACCATGTCGGTTTCTCCCGACATAAAGTCCCATCGTAAATTGTTTTGATCCTTTCTGCCCTCCGTACCATCATCCAGGCACACTGACAAGAACAGCAATATCCAGCCAAGTAAATTTAAATCCGTACTGCACCAAATGCTTAAACCAGATCCGCTGTTCGTAGCCAACGGAGCTAGTAATGTTGCTAAGCTGCGCAGAATAGCATCAATCACCGTTGTACGACTGCGACCTATGGCTATACTACGACGTCCTAAATAGGTTAACAGTAGGAATACACTGCGAAATGCAAACAAAAAAGCAAGAAAGACAGTGTTATCTTCGTATACTATTTCTGTTAAAAATCATTTAAACTCACCGATCTTGTGGGAAAATGCGCTCATTTTGTGACGAGTACAATGTTAAGAACTTATCGGCAAGGAAATCACCCCACCATGACTCGAAACAACACATTCGGACAAGCATCGAACAGGTTGCGAGTTGAGTATGAGCATCACCGGCTATGACCATCGTATCAAACAGCAGATTACACATGTCCTGATTAATGTGTGGTTGTTGCTGCGGAATTTGTTGCTCCATCAATCCCAATGCAGGCATACTACCATACGTTGTGATTAGTTGCAGCACAACTTCAATGAGACACTCGCTCATCACGCGTAGCTTATCCGTATAGATGGAACTTAGGTCGTTGCAGCCGTTCAGCGGTGGTGGCTGTGTAGGAAGCATTAGCTGCGCTAGCAGAGGATGATTCATATCAACCGACGGTCTGATGCGATCAATCACACGACGAATAACATTCAGCTGATGCTGGAACCCAATGCATTCTTCATATGCAGCTGTAACCTTAGCACACTCGACAGAGGCACTGCTTACACCGGTTCCGGCCGAAGTGCCATACGTTCCATTTGTGCCATACAAATCGGCCCCTAGTCCACCGCCAAAAGATGTATCTTTCATGCGGTTCAGGAATGCCTGCATGTGAGCTATGTTGGAAGCGTCGCTATTTAGGTACGGCACAAGAAGATCCATCAGTTTACTGCTAGCCAGGCAGTACCGGCAATGAACGTCATCATATAAAGCTTTCAAAACCTTCAATTGCGTGTGCAAATTCGGTTTCCTTTTCTGTAGAAACTTCATTACTGCAATGAGAATGCAAGAACATAAATAATTTCATTAAACGGTATTATAACTTGTCACCAAATATTAGACTGCGTCATCTTACCCGGATCTGCGTACGCCTCACGGTCGAGGATAACGATATGACCGAAGAACGAGCCCATTGGTATGCGGCACCGTGTAGCCGTCATCCCGTAACGCCCGGTAATAGTGATCTTGAGATACCGGCAAATGGGAGGCGGCTGCAAATCGCTCAACACGAGTGTGCGTGAATGAATATCCTGAGAAACGACTAATCGCACACTATCCGCTTCCTCTTCAAAGCACCAAACGTCAATCGAGAGCGACGCAAGATCCGAATGTGCCGGTATGATTATATCTGTCAGCATGATTGGTGCACCGAAATCGAGTGTAACGTACCGAATAGCCGACGAGTGCATCCGCTCAACCACGATTGTCTGTTTTGCTGGACTGCTGAGCAGCTTGTGCCATGGCAATCCGCCAGACTGATCGAATGCATTCTCCGCTTCGGTGCTTTTTTCTTCAAAATATTCCTGAATTTTATTGTCCAACAGTGAAGTGTGCGGACCCTGCTGGAGATCCAGATTGGCATCATTCGAAACAAAGGACACAGCTTTCGTTGAACGTGAACCATCGGCAATAGCATTTTTGTCTGCGCCGTAAGCAGCCGTTTCCGCAGAACCCGTATCCGATATTATTAAGGTGGTCGTCTTTTGTTCCGTTGGATTGAACACATCGCAAGTTACCGAATCGTTCATGGACATATCGTCATAGGTTTCGATATCTTTTAACATTCCACTGTCACTTCCGATATTTATGGCATAAGGTTTACTGTGGCTTTCCGAGCTAGATTGCTGCAGGTAAGTGGGGAAGCCGATGGTGTCCGCAGACGAATTTACTGCCGATTTTAGCTTGTGTTTCTGTAGTGCCGAAAAGAATATCTTATCGACCAGAACGTTTTTCACAGTATTCATCAATGCGTCGCCAATATTTTCTTTATCTCCTTCGCTGGATTGTGTTTGCTGGATTGACTTCTTCTTAGGTGCGATGGTGATGCTTACATTCTTGCCATGATTGCTACTATTATTAGGTTGCTGCTGATCTGGTTCCGTGTATGAGACGATCATCGAGTCGGCATGGCTACCTTGATCATTTGCAACATCGACCTTTACATCAACCGTGTACGCGTTAATGCCGAGCGAATTTTCCATCAACATGTTGGCGGTAGACACGGGTTCAATGGTTATTCCATTTCCAATACCAGTGCCTCCTGAACCAGCAACAAATCCGTTCACACTGCTGCTGCTAGTAGTAGTGGTGTTTCCATTCGCATCTATATTTTCCAATCTGGTTGCATCAGACGTGGCACAGCAAGAGTAGTGTAGCGGTTCCACCTCCAGCAGTCCCATAAAGTGTGACCCAATGGTGCGACTTCGTAGCTGATCAAACAAGCACTTCAAATCGGCACCATCCGCAAAGCACATAAGACGCAAATCTATCGGCGAAGGACCTGTCAACACGGATGACCCCATTGATCCACTGGCGCTAGCCCCGCCACCCTTGCTAGAGCTAGTGCAGCCACCACCATTGCCTCCACCACCGTTCATGTTGAGCCCGTTTGTTGCCGATCCGCAACCGAACGAATATGCCGCAGCACCTCCTCCAAAGGCTATGCGTCCGTCCATTGATTGTGCATCGAACACTTCCGAATCGAAAGGTGAACCATGCAAACCAAAACGGGTACGCAACAACGCGGAATAAGGATTGTTACGTTTTCGCAGTTCTTCGGCTACCGATTCCAGCAATTTCATGCAATGGTCCGCCACAGTTAAATGATGTTCCGCCAAGGTGGTTCCCGATATGAGCAAAGCGAACCAACGTAATGCACCGGCATGGTTGGAATTGACGATATCTGGCAAGCATTTGATTATGGCATCATTTAACGATTTCTCGAACGTGCTACATGCAGTCTTATCAACCATGTTTTGGGCACCCCTGAAGTGAAAGAATTATATGAGGTACTGTATAACTTTCCACTAGCATTTTCGTATATACTCACTCTAGTGCCAAAGACACAAATTTAACGCACTTATGTGCAATGCTGCGATTAGCCAATACAATGCAGTGTCGAATCGTTTGCTCAAGATGTTCCTCGATAATTTGTACACACTCTGTTTGCTGTACATTCAAATCAGTCGATGCCACGTTACGCACCTCGGTTGGGGCAGCTCGTTTAACGAACGGATTCTTAGGATACCGATAACGCATCATACGAATCGTGACAATCCATATGAGAATATCTAAGGCAAGATTCTGTTGCGTTATGATCACATTCTCCCCGGGCAATTGTGTCGTCGTCGTACTTGCTGATGAGTTAGCAACATTTTCCTCCTCACCATTGCCACTAGCCTTCTCTGCACTGCCCTTATGGAGAATGCTGAGCAAATTTTCTAGCAACATGTTCGAATCCAACATGGCTAATCGTTGCGCACGTTCTTGCTCAACCTTATACAGCTGCCGGGTGGCGCGCACTGTGATAGAAATTTCATTCAACCAATCACATCCTATAGAGAAGAAAAGAAAAGAAGAATAATCGATCGATCAACAGTTTTGCATCGGAAACGGTTACACACATTTACGCAAACAAATATACCATTTGTACCTTTTGGCTTAAAATAATACACCAAATAACTAACTAATAGAATTAAAACACACACTTGTTAAAGTACAAATAAGGTGCGATAATCAAATGATAACAATGTTTGCGTCCAGAAGCAATATCTAATGGGAAAATAATGTAATTTTCACATTTCACATGTCGTTTTACAGAAAAACAATCTAGCTTTCCATCGGTGCAAAGTTGCAACTACTTGAACGAAAATATAATTTCAGAAGAAACTACGAAAAAAAGGCCTAACTTAATGAAGGCAAACCGAACATGCAAATCGGTCACAAAATTTACCTATGTAGAAATCATTTGTTCTTGTTTTGATCGACGCAGCGGACCCTGCCGGCGAGGGCACGGGGAATATCGTCAACGAGCCGTCCTTACCGACTTGCACAGTGCCGGGTGACGCATTAGATTGTACCGAGATATTCGACAACGATGTCAGTAGTATGCTCGTAATGCCCTTCTTCCGAACCGGTACTGAATGGTAGGAAGGCAACATCAGACCGAATAGAGCAACGTTTGCAGATTTTGAGTTAGTATAATCGGTCGGTTCGTGATTGTTTGATGGCAAGAGTACGGGTCGCATGTTGATTTCGTTCCGTTTGTTTTTATGTGGCACAGGTTGTCCCATGGTGATAGTGATGAAATGGTAATGAATTTTAATACGACAAATACATAGACCAACGTTAGAAACAAGAGAATAGTACAATAATGATTATAGGTATGGCGGAATTCGAGAGTAGCTTATATAAAAGATTGGTAAGTGTTTCACACGTCACTCTCCCTCGGTATTACTTTGTAAAGGCACAAAGACCGTAGGAAACGAACAACAAAAGATTATTTCTTTATCTGCATGATAATCCGCTTTAAGATTATCTTTAATCTTAATGTTGTGCCACCTGAACTTATATTGATACAACACGTTTTAAAACATATTAAATTGCGTACAATGTCCTGCTGTGCTTATCGATCTTTTCGAGTTAATATAAAATTAACACTTTTATTTTACAATACTTTCCCCGACTCCAGTTCATGTTTTTAAAAAAGGCCTCATAACTAAATGAAAGCATCTGGCATTATTCATTATCGAAGATTTCAATATAATTCTGGTCATGTTTAATTGATGAACCGATCTCATCATATAAAGTATTGACTGTACAGCGAAGAAGTCACAAATAATCGTTGCTGGTTGAGCCAATATCGAAAGAAAGCCAATACCGATAACGATTGTGGTGTCAAATAAGAGGAACAATAAGAAGAAGATAGTAAGATAATTGCAAAAAAGGAAAACATACGTTAAATTAAGTGCAAAGACGTTTCATAGCAGATATTAACCACTGATTAGCTCTATACTGTTTAGCCAACTGAGTATCTATGGAATCATTTCTGTTCAGAGCCTGTTCTATTACCTAAATGTCGCACAAGATGAAGCAGCAAAGCGCCCACAATGCTTACCTCTAGTTTTACCTTGCCCATCCTTGGACAAATCCGTCATCGTTTTAATGTGTAGCAAATAGTTCCGACCTTTGGATTTCAGCAGTTTTGGGCTTGTCAGTGTTACGCAACCGCCCTGTTCGCTTAGATCCATGCAGGAGGCCAATTCGATTGGACCAACAACAATTTCGGCATTTCTGGCTTGCAAGTACTCCTCACTCAGCACCGGATTCTCCACAAAGTCTGTAATGAATGTAAAAATTGCACAATCATGCACCTCATGTGATTATGGAGCCAAAGGTCACATCTTCACTTACGTTTGCCTTCGCCGGCACCGATGTTAAAGTTGATAGACTCATCAACTCGATTAATCGATTGGGTTTTACGTCGTGTGCATAGACCCATTGACTTCTGCTTCAATAACGTCACCTGAATAGCGGGTGAATTAGCGCATGGTTGATAGAGTGAAAACTTGAAGTCGATATGACCGAGCGAGGTACATTTTGGCAAATTCAGCTCTATCAGATGTTCATCCCAGGTGGAACTGTGGAGGATTCAAATGGGAACATAATAATTATTAGAAGATGATGTACAAACATATTCCTATCCTTCATACGTACGCATCATTGTGTAGTCGCCATGTTTTCGTCAAGTGTGTATCATCACCCGGCCGTAGATGTTGCGGATTTCGCCGCTGTTTTTGGGCTTGCTCCAACTCATTCCAACAAGCAGGTACTTCAGCTGAATAGGGCGTTAACAACTCACTGAACAGAGTCAGCGTGTGCAGCATCTTCAGATTGTTCACGTTGGTGACGTCCTGGCGGAAAGCTAACAACCACTCTAAACCTACACCGTCCGGATGGTGCTGCGCTTGCTGTGTAGTGTTGGCTGTTCCAGAATTATTCGACAGTCCGGTCGTCGATGGTGCAGTCGATGTGGAGCTTCTATTATCAATCACATCCATCGGTAGAATGCCATCAACTCCAGTCGTTCCGTATGGCTTGTCACTTGAATCTATACCCGCTGTTAACGACGTCTGCACAACGATCTCTTCATCTCGTTCATCGCTCGAATCCGCATCCAAATCGTAGAACGAGTAGAAATGAAGACAGCCTTTCGCAGTGCAACCACAGAGTCGCTCTAAGCTTTTACAGTACGTTGCTGAAACGAATCGATCATCCTTTACAGACGCATCCGAGATGATTGTAAGCGTTTTCAGCGCAACAATACGCAGTTTGCCATCAGCACAAGTCATCACGAAGATACCTTGATCGGTCTCCGGTCCACCAAAGTGCCGTCCGGTCCCATCACACTTTGGCAACATCGTTATCTCAAGCGGTACTTGGTCTTGTTTCAAGGACAACATCAAAGGCTCGTCTTGCCGCACCAAGCCATCCTCGTTCAGCGAATATAGCAGCAAGACGGCAGACCAGAGCGGGCCAGATGATTCCACATCATCTCCCATCTTTTGTTGATCATCTTTTGTCGCATCCGTACCAGTGGCACTAGGATCTGGGGTGGATGTATTCGTTCCAATGTCTGAATCGTATTTAACCACTACCAGCAAATGGCGATTATCGCTTGATGGAACTGTATCCGAAATGTAATAATGGGAACAAGTGTCCATCATCAATGTCGGCAGTTCGATGTACTGTAATGGTATGCAAAAAATGGCGTTTTCCATCGTACTGACACTTTCTCCACCACCGTCGCCTGTCCCGCCTCCTCCTTCCCCCCCACCACCTTCAACGTTACCAGGTACAGTACTGCTAATGCCGGTTGCCAACGCATCCGTCACTATATTCATCGAAGTGGATGGTAAGGTGGTCAATGCGTCCACCGATGAGAGGATTTTCATTTTACTGCTATCATTCTCACTGACATCCGTGAAGTGTTTCTTTTTCGTTTTGTTAGTTTTTTGTGTCACCAGTTTTTGCTTCGCGTGTTTTAGTTCATCCATAAACGTATTTGTACGTTCGGCCAACAGTTTGACCGATTCATCCTCTGTGCTCTCCATAATGGTAAACAGATTGGATTTCTTTGCGTTGCCACCAACGCCAGCACTAAGTGTCAGGGCGGCCTGCGGATTTGAACTTAATGTTGGTGATCCGGGTGATGTGTCTTCCATGACTGGGTCTTCGATGTTATACACGATCAGCAGCAGTGTTGTTTCTGCATCATGCTCATACACATCATACGTTTCCTTGTCAAATGTTTCCGTGCTTTTCACCCGAACACCAGCCACTATTTTCGTGCCAAGCATTTTCGGCTTCAAAGACAGTGATGCACGTCGCTGCTGGACGACACTACCAGCTGGTGACCGAACAAAGTACGCAGCCAAAGCGCTCAACTCGAGCGAATTGACTGTAGCCGTTGGGCTTATAGTTGTTGTCGTCAGTATGTCCGGATGCAACTTCACTTGAAACTCGTGCACCTTTGTCAACTGCCGTTCAATGTTCCATACTGTTACATCCCCGGATGGATTACCGGTGCAAAAAACCACACCTCGATCCCCGGACGAGATCAAACTAAAGCCGGGCGTAGCAACAGCAGGACTCGTTGCATACGTGACGGACAGTGGGACATTCTGGGTGAACTCTCCCTTGACGAATGGACAATCTGGCGAATGTCGCTCGTGTTCGCTCCACGGTTCGTCTGTTTTCTCCCAGCACACGAGACACACGTTGCAGGTAAAACACATCGCTCGATCCTTATTTCCATTCTCGCCCGGTTGATGATAGAATCCGGCCTGAGCCATCTGATCCGGCAATACCCATTTGTAGTCCATATGAGGCCACGCCTCGAACGTTTGTCGGCGAGCCGCTTCGGAGTACATCTGAAATCGTTGCACCGATTTTGCTGACTCGTTGACACGGGCCCCTCTGAGCAAATCAGTCAAACGTTCATTAATTGCGGAAGCGATGGCCATGGCCGGAATATGCTGATCTAGTCGGCGCAGCTGCATCACTACACCGCTGGCCACCATCCGTAGTGATGAGTGTGGCAGTTCCAGACACACAGTTTCCCATTTTTGTGCCTTTATGCCGCGCTTCGAATGCGACTGTGCCTCGCTGATTTTTTGTGTCAGTTCGTTCGTAACGTCGCTCATATTCTCCAGACCGTGCTCTTCCAAATTCTGGAGAGACTGCAGGAACAAAAGCGCTTCGGAAAGCAGCAACTCCAACCGTACGCGATCATCGGTCGACGTTACAGGGGCCTGAAGAATTGTGTCCAGCAGCAAGACACCATTGTAGTCACCGCGCATGCAAATGTTGCGACCATTCCATATAAGTATCTTATCCTGCTGGGGCAAGTACCGGCATCGTACCGAATTGAGTTCTGTTGAGAAGCATAAGACAAAGCAAATTAAAAATGGTTACGCTGTTAGCTTCCGTAAAGCAAATGAAACACATCGTACCGGATATTCTGTAACTTTGTAGTATGACGCCGGAATTGACATCCAACAGCTTCACCTCACTGTTACGTCCATTGACGAGAATTACGTTCAAATACGGATGGTATGTGATCGAAAGCGATTCGGCATCTACATTCAGATAGCCGTCCTCTTTCAGCCACTGATCGTCACTGTTGGCCATGCTGGGTTGTGTTTGGATGTACAGTCACTACGTAACTCTAATCTATAGCAGACCAGAAGGTAGCCGATATCTATTCCCTCCTGATGACTAATGATTAATAAGAAAACTATTCCGGCGTTGTGTTTGGTAGACTGATTGGAGAACCTAAAGAAAATGAAACAAAAAAGCGGATGACACCAATTGGTTAGCTAGGTTTCTTCACCCGAAAGCGTGCTTGATAACGTGCTACAGAGCAACTGCAATGTATACAAGACAAGACGGTAATTACGTGCACGCTCCGTTAAATTTACTGTAATATTGCTCAACTATAAAAATGTTACCGTGTCACCACAATGGTGCAAGCCTAGGACAGGTAAAGATAACCCCGAATCGCACAGCCGTACATTTGTTTCAAGCAATCTGTCAAACGATGACATTTGCGCTCTCTCCTTCCATTCGATTTTACATTCCCACCCCAAACCCCTCTTCAACCAAAGCAAGACAAGAAGGTTCCTTCGTAGAGATTTGTTCTGGCATGCAATGTTGTCTTTTCTCAGCCTTCTCGTAACTAACTTCGACGACTGCACATCGGCTCGTTCAGATTGTGGTTCTTTGAACACGCACACTCACCCAACCACATACACACACAATTCCAGGTATTTAGCCAAGGTGTATGTAATTAGAAGATGATTTTTTATCACTTTTGCTGGGCGCCATGTTTCGGGAGACTTCTGCCAAATTTGTATGGAAATCCACCCTCCCACTGTCCTTATGACAGTTTACAGTCGGGATCGAGAGGCCTTGTGCCAGAGTGAGCAAGCCTCTGATAATGTCGCAACACTGCTGGTCGGTGAAGTGCATAGGAGAATACATCCTTGCTCACAGAAACAGAACAAGACCCCTCCCACTATCGCTGACCATAGAAACACAAGAAGTGTTGTGTCAAGTTTAGAAATGTCAATTTGCTCCGGACAACTTTACCTTCTAACTATTCATATACCTTGGTATTTACCTACGTAGCAGAATCGTAAAATGTATTGCAAATGCAAATAATTTGTGATCTCGCAATAACAATATGACAACAGTACGCCCCGCGCGCACCATTTGACTAAACGCACACGGTCATGTGTGATACAAATTGCACGCTGGAAACTCTTAACTTGAACTTACACATTTTGCACACACCAATGGCCGCTGATCACCAAAAATGCTTCACTTTTTTTCACGCGAGATTTATCACCAAACAGATTCAAACACGCGCCGTAACTTTTTCCCGAATTTCCGTTGTTAAGCACAGCCAATTTCCTGCTACTTCTAACTCGAAAAAATCAAGGAAGAAAAAAGGAACAGCAAAGAAACTGCTCCTCGCTCCGCTGTCGTCGTTGTTCAACTCCGAACGAGATATTTTATTCACTTTACCATCGATGCGATGATCGATTCGACTCTTCTGACAACGGGCCTCAGCTTCTAGTTGTTACAATAATTTTAATCGAACAACGCTTTCCTTGAAATCCGCTAAATGCTGCACGAAAATTTACTTATTGCAGACGAGAAAAATAAGTGATCCAGACCAGACGAAATCTTTTGTGTGTGTGAGTGCGAGTGTGCCGTTTATCATTCACATTTCTTGTGAAGGTCCAGGCATAACCATGTGGAAACACGTATTCTGACAGTTGACAGCTTGACATAACGGCTTGAATGTTTCGCATATTTCTTGTAAAACATTTGTTTCACCATTTCTGTCGGGTTTATACCGTATAGGCTGGTAAGAAAATGTTGATATTATGTAAATATATTCATGAGCTATTATTCTTCCTACAAAACAAAAGAAATTAGCAAATCGAGTCCACTGCGCGAAGAGACATCAACATTTTAGAACTCATCGAACGTTTTTGTTTGTTCATAGGTTCTTGAATTAAAATGTTTCATTGGTTTAATCCAAAAACAAGCCGCAACTATTTCGAGATGGTTCTTGCGAAAGAATCCTGAAATGTCAAACTGTGTCCAAAATGTTGGGTACAAAAATTGCGATTCTACGCCATTGTGCGGAAATACAGCTTGCCATCACCTGTTCGATACAAACTGTCAGTGCCAGCTTTGTGCGGTAGTTCTTTATAAAGCAGCGACTATACGAAATCAGCAAATCATAAAACCGGTCGCCGTTTGTGTGATAATTGGTAAGTAAACTGTGTACCGTTGTTTATCCTAATCGCAATTACTGATTAAGAAAAGTTGTAATGATAATCAACGAGTGCAAAGTCCGGGCGTGTGTGAACTTTTTCAAGTAAGTCATGCTGACCGGTTCCGAATCCGTATCACGTAAGCTGTTGGCGCAGTGTCGGAGGTCAGATTGGGGAGCCCTCGAATGATTTTTGGGGGCTTCTACGGATTAAAATAACTTGGTGCTTCTTGTATGATCATGGTAATGAATTGTAGTTTTCGCAATACTTATGTTAGTACAGTAAAAGTGTTTACTGTTTACTAAAGCTTTAGTTTGATACTAGTAAACCATTTAAAAATGGCTTCATCGTGTATAGATGTGGGGAAAATGCTTTTGTTAGCTAAAACATGTATAATACATAAACTTAATAACAAATGATAACACTAGGTAACTTTTGCTATGCATAAGTACATTAAATTTAAAGTACAGTTTTTCGGAAATTCCTGTAGCATAACGTAATCTTGCCTAATGGCATTTGTTTATTCAAAGCACCAACTGTTCGTCGATGACGCTGTACAATTTTATAGAGAAATATGGAATGAGATCATTGCATGCATACGGCGAAAAAAAATCTCAGTTTAGAAGAACACTTGTGGTCGTTAAAAACACGGTAGGAAGAAAAACTTGCTCATTTCCTTAAACCGAAGCCTACTCGAGCGTGAGTCAGAAATTGGATAAAAAAATGAATCCATGTACATATTCGCGGTCTTCCACTTCCTCCGTGTTATGTATTATTACATTGCGGTTTCTGCATTGGAATGGAGGCGTCGAATCCATGAATGGAAACGGCTGTTCGAACGGTTGCATTAAGCCTTTCGTGTTTCCGGACATGGTCTGTTGAATGCATTTCGATCCATTTAAATACTCGCTACACATGTGTAACGGCACATCGACGTCTAGATCCAATTGCTTTCCACTGCAAACTCATCGCGTTTTTATGTTAGTTACTCGGTACGCCTACATAGTAAAAAGGGCATCATCGAAGATTATAGAAGGCCATGAAATTCATGTGTATGTACACATTTTAATTCTAGGTTCACTCAGTCTACGTGCATAACCAAACTGCAGAAATGGAGCAAAAGGAAGACAGATTGGATGTCATCATTTTTGGCGCAAGTGGTTTCACTGGCAAGTATACCATCTACGAAGGCATCAAATTACTGGAAGGGCTCCGATGGGGCGTTGCAGGGCGCAGCCGGGAGAAGCTCCGGCAAACAATCGCTGAGATTGAAAAGAAGGCTGACAAAGATCTGTCGGAGGTGCCAATTATTACGGCTGACCTGAAAGATACTGAATCGTTGAAGCAGATGGCCGAACAGTGCAAAGTACTGATCAATTGCTGCGGTCCGTACCGGTTCTACGGTGAACCGGTGGTGAAAGCATGCATTGCGGCCGGTACCCACCATGTGGACGTCAGTGGTGAACCGCAATACATGGAACGTATGCAGCTGGAGTATCATCAGCAGGCACAGGAACGGGGCGTTTACGTAGTGTCTGCCTGTGGGTTCGATTCGATTCCAGCCGATCTCGGTACCGTGTTTCTTGAACGCCAGTTTGATGGCGTTGTCAACTCGGTCGAAACATATCTGCAGGTGACATCGAAGATTCCGCACGATGGTGGTGCGGTGCTGCACTACGGTACTTGGGAATCGGCAATTTACGGTTTGGCCCACGCCAATGAGCTGAGGCCTCTGCGCACGAAGCTGTACAAGACACGTTTGCCGAATTTCCAACCGCGCCTAAAAGATCGCATGGTGGTGCATAAAGCGAGCTTTTTGAATGGTTGGTGGGCGGTACCATTCCCCGGTTCGGACCGTTCGGTAGTTATGCGTTCACAGCGCCATTTCTACGATGTGGAAAAGAAACGCCCGATCCAGATGAAAGCTTATGTAGCATTTGAGTATGTAGATGTTACAACAAATCTTGTCATGGTGGAGTCCTGTAATTTATTAATCACTTTTGCAAATTGCACCCCATTTCAGATCGATCGTGCAGGTGTTGGGAGTGGCACTTGTCGCTATTATATTCGCGATCATGTGCCGTTTCAAGTTTGGCCGTCAAATGTTACTGAAGGTATGTACACAACCCATCATCGTAATGCCGTTATTAAAATCGTTACTCACTATGAATTTACGACCAACAGTTCCCAAAATTGTTTACCTTCGGATTTGCATCGCATGAGGGCCCGTCGGAGAAGTCGATGGAAAATGCACAGTTTGCCATCTACTTCCGAGGTGAAGGTTGGGATAAAGATGAGAAGCTCCTAGAACCAAGCGATCAATTCAAAAGCCCGCCGACGAAGAAGATTGTTACAAAAGTGTCCGGTACCAACCCTGGCTATGGAGCAACCTGCGTAGCACTGGTTTTATCGGCTCTTACCATTTTGCGTGAAAGCGACAAAATGCCGGGAACGTAAGTATTCACGGATCCGGGAAACAGCTGTCCTTGCTGTGTCTGAACTATAGCTTAATTTATGGTTTCAGGGGAGGCGTATATCCGCCCGGAGCGGCATATGCTAAAACGAGTCTTATCGAGCAGCTGAGCAACAACGGTTTCAAGTTCGAGGTTATCAAACCATCGAAGTAATGAGTACGCACATTGTGGAATAGAGGGAATGGGGAATTTAAATATTTTCTACTTGGCGTTATACGATGGTTATGGTTGGTTATTGCAGTGACATCGTCAACCTAACATTTAACATATATAGATCATTAATTTGGGGTTAAATTAAAATTTACAAACCTATACCGTCAGTTTATGTTTTTGTAGTAAGCGCTAAGGAAAGAAAGGTATATAAAAGCAAAGGAGCGTTACAGGAACGATTTAAAGTATATTTTTCGCATACTCCTCAAATTAACAGTTCATGCGACAGATTGGACCGTCCTGCACCATCTTTAAGTCCACCTTCGGTCCAATAAGATCGCGTATATTGTTAAGACCGTACTTGATCATCGTGGGTCGTTCGAGCGATAGGCCCCAGGCGATGACATTCACTTCCTTCGGTACACCGAGCGGAATGAGCAGTTCCGGCCGGAATACTCCAGAGTTGCCGACCTCGATCCAACGCTGCAAGCCAGGGTGGAAGCAAAAGATTTCCATCGAAGGCTCGGTATACGGGTTGAATGTCGGTTTGTACTCCAGCTCCGTAATTCCCAGCTTGTTAAAGAACGCATTGAACGTACCGATCAGATCTCCCAGCGTTATACCATAGTCCGCCACCACACCTTCAACCTGATGGAACTCAGCCAAATGAGTAGCGTCCAACGTTTCGTTACGGAATACCTTATCGATGCTAAAGTATTTCACCGGCTTGAAACCACCAGGCTGATGGGCTACCTTGTACAGCATCCTAGCACTCACGCCGGTCGTATGTGTGCGCAGCACGTTCTTGCGGCTTTCATCCAACTTCCAATCGTACCGATATCCAATCGACCCGTCGACGCCACTTTCATGCGACTCACGCACACTTTCTACCAGCGCCAGTGGGAACTTGTCGCTCATCTTCGGATGCGACACGAAGAACGTATCTTGCTGATCGCGTGCTGGATGTTGCTGCGGCACGTACAATGCGTCAAAATTCCAGAAACTAGACTCGACAAAGTTATTCGTCGGCATCTCAGAGAAACCCATCTCGAGGAATATCTGCCGGAACTCGGTGCGCACCTTCATCAGTGGATGCAACTGACCACGTCCGGGTGGTGCGCCCAGGGCATCAAAATTGTACGCCTTAAATTTTAAATCCTTCCACAAACCGCTGGCCAGCATTTCGACGGTAAGATCCGTTTCCAGCTTCTTCAAAGTAGTCGCAAATTCTGGCCCTTTCGAGAGTACGAAACTTTTCGTTACACTTTCCTCCAGAATCTTGCGCTTCTTGTACTCATTCTTTACGCCGTCCGGAACGCTCGACTCTTTGCCTTCCGCAATCGCTTTTACGTGCGCAAGGACCTCGTCCACGATTGTGTCGACCTTGCGACGAACCAAGGGAGCACCTCCGGATTTGTCGATCAGTATCCAACCGTTTGACATCGCCTTACTGAAGCCAGCTTTTGGGTTCTTCCCTCCACACTGTGCGGTCGAAGGGTGGGATCCAGATGGTTAGTGATTTATTGGATGTACGTACATGAATAGTTTCTACTCACTTTCATCAGTTCGGCTTGAGGTATGCCAGCCTGCGGGACTGCTTTAAACACATTTGCCTCGTGGCTACCATGTTCCAGTATGTCTCGCCCTTCGGCGGTGAGTTTCCAGGACTTACGCGTGCTCGGAACGCACTGGATCAGCTGGCCAGTGGCTTCAATGCTTTTCACGCCTCCGACAATCTTTTGATGATCTTCACCAAAAACCGCGGCGAGATCAAGTGTATCTACCTCACCATGATCCGCAATATATTTTAGAATACGTTCCGAAATATCTTGCATTCTCGTGCAGACTGTGCAGTGCCTTTTTTGTTATCGAGCCGGCAAACAAGGTCAATAAATAACATGCCGCGTGTCACATAGTCAAGATGATTCGAAACAAGCTGTCATTTGCATGTTCGAACACGTCATGTTCGAATTTTTGAAAATAGTATCCACAAAACCGTTATCGAGTAATTATCCGACAATTATTTCAGACAAATATAAGATTGTTTGTACTTTTGTAAGTACTTATGGAAAATACTTATTTTATTTCTTTTCTGCAATAAAATCACGATACATCACCTACATATCTGTTTTCTTTGAAATGTATTTATGTGAAGCATTAGCATAAGAAAATCATACAATAGATAAAGAGTTTGATGATACATCGTGCGTAGGTGTGTGTGTATGTGTGTTTGGGTGTTTCTTTTTTATCGTCTGAAGCGCAATGATAGTGTACAAGTCTTTTGTGACCCTTTAGTCTAAGCAATGTAATGGAAAAGGGTACAATATTTCCTCTACTGGCAGAATTGTCTATGCTGTACGAGAGCGAAAATGTACGCTGCGTCATAAGAAAGTAACACGTGAAGGAAAGATAAAGAGAGTACAAATTTCGTTGGTTCCTGAACGTTTCGATAACGTTTCACAATCTTGCATACGCGATGATGTTGGAATTTTGTGTGTTTGATTTTTACTCGCTTTCTAATTCAGACAACGTTCGAACGCATAGAATTCTCGTTAGAGACCTAGAGCAACAATAGTATTAGGAGAGAAGAAGAGTAAACGAACGTTAGAAGTGTATCAAATTTCATTTTTCGTAGCTTATTGCACTACTAATATCCCCGGCCTTGTTACCACCACCATTCATACCGTTCCATTCCTTGTTGATGCCCTTCGCAACATTGCTTGTGTGTAGGGAATACCTTTTCCCACTATGACGGTAGACCGTCCAGTTTTGTTTCCTTCCGCTTGAGTGTTATATCCTAGTATCTAGTAATGCTGCTTCAGCTTAGCTTATAGTCTATTTCCATTCAACTAACTAAAGGACCGAAAGGTAAATAAAACTATTTAACAAGCATCCTTACACTGCCTTGTTGTGTTGTGGCTTTGAAACACAGCATTCTTCCGTTCCTTCAATACCATGCTTAAGACGGACAGTGTTTGCACAAACCATCTCATGGGAAAACAAGTTAATAAAAAAATCTAGATGCATTCAAATGATTCAATCAGAAACTGGGACAATTTTACGTTGGGTGTTGTTAATAAAGAAAAAAAAAAACCCCTTCAAAACTAAACCTCTTGCGCCACACGGTGCTGATACACAACAAAATAAACCTATTAGAATTTTTACTGTTGTTTAATGACACGCAGCATCAGAATCGCTGTAATGGCAATTGTGAATGCAACAGCAAATGGGACAACGACGACGACGACGACAACGACGATAACAACCGATCGAAAGAGGATCAGTGCTAAAAAGTTCTAATAACAATACATTCAAAAGGCACTTTTTATAGTTACGTGTTCAATGTTGTTCTTACTTTGAATGGTAATTGCGCGCTTTCTCCATATTATGCTGTTTGGGAAAGAAGCGTAAGATAGGAAAAGATTCATACCACAGTTCCAACTACAAACGAAGCAATATATCAAAAGAAAGTGAATCATCCCACCACCACCACCAGCAGGGAATCAATGCATTCTCTCTTTAGTGTTTCGAAAATATTAACGGATTCATTGAAAACAGGCATCGTTTGGAGTGTGCAGAGCGCTACTAAAAGTGAGATGATTGCAGAAACGGCGAGAAAGTTACGGAAAATGCTGATGCTAATGAATGTTTTACCCTCAACAGCATGCCGTCGTCGCATGGAAAAGTGATTTCTTGCTTTCGCGGATAGGATCGTTCCGTACCGTTCGTGTTACGATCGATACGATCATCCACCAAAGCTGCATGTGCTTTTTTTCCTCCCGTTAGTGGGCTTTTTCGGGAAGGTGCTGGGTGTGTGCTGGTAACAAACGCTTTGCACTAATATTATGTCTCTCTGCCTCTCGTTTGCCGCCTACGTACCTGTGGCGATCATTACATTTGAAAAAGTGTATACTTTGCACCAATAGTTAGGTTATGTGTTGTAGTACGCTCATCACTAGTGTTCTAACTCTAAGCGCAATTTAACTGGGCCGCCCTCTGTAAAATGGCCATTATGGCTAGGCGACAACGTTTCTTCCTACCAATGTTAATTGACTATTATATCTTTCTTTTACCTCACTGTGCCTGAGGGTTTTTTTTACCCACGCTAACACAGTCAGTGCTGTTTGGCCTTGCATTCATTTTTATCACACTCCTAATGCTTTCACCGGATTTGCCCGCACTTTACACGTGTAGAGTACCTGGCACGTTTTACGCGTCAACGGTATCCTTACACACACTCAGTTGGTAGGATTTTACTTAACGTTCTTCCATTTATCCATGGATAATACCTGACAATATTCAAGTCTACCCCTTCGTCTAGGACAACCGTGCCTTTATAGCCCTAGGGACCCCGGCACAAAAATACGTATTTTCATGTTTAGTGTAGCCGCTTGCGGTCGAGCATTATTATCATTTTGGCACTGGTTTATTAGCCCATTTGTTTGTTTGTGTTTTTTTTTCTTCTTCCTTGTTAAGTGGTAAATATATAAACGTATGTCGCTGCTACCGTGAAGTAAATTCTAATAGCATTTGATTTTGAACTTTTTTTCTCTCTCTCTCTATTTTTCTTCATGTAATCTCTCACGCCGCCTTTCAAATATCATCGTACAAAGTTATTGCTTGGTAACCAATTGCCCATAGCCAACTGTTTCATAATACATAATCACTAGTATAGGACGTCTCTTCTTCCCGTCGTCATGAGCGCAAGGGATGGGGAGGGGGCCTTCTTGCATGAGTAGTTGAGCTTTCCTAATAATGCGAACCACTTAACGATGCACAGAATTGTGTGCGTTTGCGAAAGCACGTTGTCCGTTATCATATTTTTTGCTCTAATCATTCGAAGTCAACACTAATCGAAAACTACGGTTCACCTTTAGACTATATATCCTAATTAAAAAAAAAGAAAACCCAGCTTGGCTTATAGATTATTGGAAGGCGTATTTATCTCGTGTTTCTGTCTTCTTTCCTTGTAGGTAATACACTGCTACTCTCTTGATTTTGGTTTACTGTCTTCACTCGCTTCAAATAGTAATTGTTGTCTATCATAAGAGATATCCTATCATTGAATTCATTGGTATATAAACGGTTAGTTTGTTATATGTATATATATATATAATCGTCTAAATATCACTACATGGTTTCGATAACTCGATTTCTTAAAGTTGTTTTGAACGCTAGGTTGTGACTGCACGAGTCCCGGGTTCCTGTATATTTTATTGCTGTAGTGTTGTCTCGATCTGTTTAAATCATTCCGCTTGGTGTATGTGAACGGTCGATTAATTGTCATTTGCTCTTTACTGCACACTGCTGTGATTCGGAGATGCTTTAGACGACTGTGGTTGTTTATTATAGCTGGTTAATAAAGCTGGGGTTGTTATTGTTCAATTGCAACAAATAACTGTAGAGAAGCTGATGAATGAAGTTAATCCATTGCGTCAATCCACAATTAATTAGCAACTAAGTAGCAGTTTATTTCCCAGT
Source organism: Anopheles culicifacies (assembly GCA_000473375.1). Classification (NCBI taxonomy): domain Eukaryota; kingdom Metazoa; phylum Arthropoda; class Insecta; order Diptera; family Culicidae; genus Anopheles; species Anopheles culicifacies. The sequence goes on along the minus strand of AXCM01000655.1, from coordinate 27,984 downwards.
AATTGTACGACTTCACTAATTGCGGGTGTGCGGTTTTAGGCAGTTTAGTTTGTTGGCAATCCGGAATATATTGCAAATATTTTCGAATTCTAAACAATAAAAGATGTTTTGTTAAGCCACAGGCAAATTACTTTCTGAGCAATACTCAACAACACTATTAATGGACTAGTAATACCTAGCTAACAACTAATGTGAACTAATTAGTGAAGTCGTACACTTAACGCAGTCACAGACAATTCGTTGTAATGCTTCCACAAGTGTGCGTTTGTAACAGTTGTGTGTAAATGACACAAGAAAAACCCCCCGTTCACTGGCAACAAACCCGATTTGTAATTTTTGGTGTAATAACTAGTGTGATAGTTACACTAACACAGTACATATGGTGTTGGCCGATAATACGTATCGGTAAGGCCCTGGTACGCTCATGAAATTTAGCTCTTCGGTCGATACTGCACGCGCATGGTGTGGAAGGTGGTCGTCGCTAACACAACCTCCCGGCGGTCAATGTGGTTCCCCCGCTTCACTCATTGCACAGCGCACCCGTGTGTTTACTAAATAATCTTTCGAAGCCGCTCACTTTCTACTATATGCGTGCGCATTTCCGGTAATTCCTCCTTCCCTCACATCGATGTTAACTCAAACTTATTTGAACTCGTGTCAAAAACTCTTCCACCGTTCTGTGATCGCATGCGATGAATTTTGATTTGCCGTTCCCCCTCCTTCTTTTAAGTCGATTGGAGAGTATTTTGAGTAACATTAGCATTAATCTGTTAAGCAATTTTAGAGCAATAATAAGAAGATAGGGGATTATAGAGTAATAAGTTGCAGTAGTAATAGCAGAAAGGTATTAGTATCAAATACAGATAACGATTGTTAAGATAATATACGTAAGTGAAACTGTATGGCTATATCAGTTAAGAAGAGGGGAAGGTTGGAAGGTAAGGGTATGGTGGAGTTGGGTTCGTGTTCTATTTGAGTTGGTTTGAAACGCTTCATGAGTTTGTTTTTTTTTCTTCTGAATTTGGTATATAAAGAACTTCTCTTTTCTCATTCCCAACACACTACAAAAATGTGTGATGCTATACACTAGGTATGCTCGTACGAACGCATGCATAAGAAATTCGTATATATCTTATTTACAAATTGCTATCCCGGATGATCCATACAGGAGTTCAACCAACAATCCTCTCTCTCTCTGCCTTCGTTACAATTCAAATTCCGAAAGATATTCGTATTACTGCTGCTAATGTTTGTTGTTTGCTTTCTTTTCTTTGCAATTCTCGTGTCCATTTTCAAATAGTGCCTAATGAAGTAGTAGTCTTTCGAAGTTCCCGCCCAACGGTAACAGGGACGCGCGGGGGCGTACGCACCACAGTTGTTTGTTGCTTAAATAGTTAGCATTCATTGTAGTTTTGTTTGTTTTGTCCTTTTTTTTTGTTTTGTTGTAAATATAGTTTATATGTTTTAAGGCCAGTTATTGTTGTTCAATATAAATTCTTAATATACTTGATTTTACTTCTCGTTCGTGTTATGCATCTCCCATGTTCCATGTCTAGTGTGATAACAAAGTGTTTGTTTGCTAATATTGCTCTATATAGTGCTAATCCATTAGTTGCCTTTTACGTACGTACTATATAGAACACGCTAGGTATAGTTTTCTGTATTTTCTCTCACCGGGGTTGTTTTTTTTTCGTGGTGGAGTTTTGGTAACCAGTGTTAGTATAGATTTGGTGTATCTGTTAGTCACCAGGCTGTGCACCCGTCAACTCCTCTTCTCTTATAGCTTGCACACTAGTGTGTTACACGATCTACTACCATATTCGCTTTGTTATTATTGTCCTAATGTAATCTTATAAAAAAAATCAAAGAAAACGTCCAAAACAATCAACGTACAAATCTGGTTTGTTATTGCTTACGTCTAGTAGAATCTATCTTCATGTTGTGTTTCTTACTTGGTTACGGTTATTGCGCTCAGCCCAATTTCTTATCAATACGATTTAGAATAATGGTAATAGTAGTAGTAATAGTAGTAGTAGTAGTATAATAGCTTCACACTTCTTACACCCTTGTTCGCTTGTTATTCTGTTTTTCGGTGACCACACCTCGTTGAACGCGTTAATGTATAATGTTACTACCATTGTTATCATATGCTATGTTTTTTTCCCCAATATTTCTCCTCGGGTTGTCTTTAAAGCCATATTTTTTTTTTTAGAATCTTTTGACCGAGCAAAAGAGATTCTCCTAGAACCGTTAATGTAATCGCTCTCATTTTCTATCATTCTTCGCGTGAACTACTCTTCCGAGTTGGTACTAATGCCTTTCTAGTCTATAAATTGCTTGAACATTCGGTTACTACAAAAACGTCTTTTAACATACCGTGGAAATAACATGCTCTCTCTACACGATTCCGAAGCCTTTCCCGATCCCACGATTCAATACGAGAAGAGTTACGGCGTGTGCGTTCATCACCTTCTTCCCTTGAATTCCTCAGGCAACTGATGATTTGGGAGTACTTTATATGCTACAAAAATTGACCTTTATCTGCTTATTGAGAACTCTCACTATCCAATCGAGGTTCCACCTCCGTTCCAGGGCAGTCTTCTCTCTGTCCAGTTCTGCACTGCATTCATTTACAGGATATAAGGCAATATTATGGGCAACATCGACTGTCCGACGAAAGCACTAGTTGTAGTTGGTTTGTCCACTTTTCCGTTCTCTTTTTTCTCCCCTTGTTGCATAATCGTTTTCTCTTTTTCCGTTAACGCTTGGGGAGCATTGCTGGCCGGTTTAAAACATCTGGTATGCGGCTAACTCCCGGTCCATCGCTCAAAGATCGTCCTGCGGTTCGATCTTGTCCTCGCGCGGTAACAACACCAAATACTGCCGATCGATCTCGTCCTGCCGTTCCATCATCTCGGCACGCCAGGACGCTTCGGCATGTTCGATGCCGGCAGCGGCCGCAGCAGCAGCTGCCGCAACGGATGCATCCGAGCGCATCATGATATCCACCGCATGGCAATCGCTGTTGTTCGAGATGCTTGACAGATGCGGTGGAGGTGGACCAGCACCGCCAACGGCCGCAATAGTAGCCGTTTCATAGTGTGACCGCTCGTTGTACAGCATTCCACTGGTAATGGTGTGCGTGGTCGGTTGGTACAGTCGGTCGTGCATCATCGAGGGTGAATTTAGCGATTGTTCGTACTGTCGATTATCGAGCAGATATGAGCTGGTAATAGTGCTGACCACCGGATAGTAGTGCCGCTCATCCCCTCGGTACGACAACGGTACGACGGGTGGTGGTGGTCCAGCATTTGACAGACTTCCACCACCACTACCAGCTGTCCCATCACCGGCACCGCCGACACCGATCGGTCCCGACGATGGTACAAGTCCTCCCGGTTCATACATACGCGTATCTCGCGGCATCATACTCGCCGCAAATTCGTAGCGCTCATCGCCTCGCGGTACCGGGATGTACTCGGACTGAAATGAGTTGTCGCTAGTAATCACGGTCGTGACAGCGGTGGCCGGTGCAACCGCCTGGATGGTAGCCGGCACAGGTAACGCTGGTGTCGGCGTTATCGACTGATAGTATCGCTCATCGTCGAACGTATCTTTGGGAGTCACCAGTAGCCAAGGAGTAGAAACCAACGTACGGAGTAGCCGAAATCGTACGAAAATTAGGACACAATATTTTGACGACGATAACACCAGGGCAAGCGTTGAAAGACGATTCGACCCAACGAACACGACGACCCCCATATATTAGCCACAACAGAGATTCGGACATCAATGCGACGAACCCAGTGGTGGATTTGATTGGTGGAATGGTTGAAATACAGTGAAGAAAATAAACAAGTCAGTAAATTTTGATTTTCAACAAACGACGTGCCTTTCGTTCCTAAGAAATATATATGCCAGTTGGAAAATAAATTAACAGCCGGCATGTATGTTCCTAACAAACCGACACGAATCAATGTTCCAACATAAGAGTTACGTCCTTTTCGAACATTGATCCATTGCCATTTACACTCCCGGTTGGCATATTATTTTCTCGAGGTACTGAGACACGTCAGTTTGATCATTTTATTCAACATTCCCGGCCCATCCGTCTGTTACAACGGATGGGCCACGGGTGTCTTTTCGTTTCCAATTGTTAACACTGCGCACCAATTTATCCGGTAGTATACACTCTCCCGCTCTTTTCCACTCTTCGTGAAATGACTCTGAAAGGAATGGCATTTACTTTGGCTGTCGTTAGTACTAGAGGATGATACATTACAATATCACGCCTTTTACACTACACTACGCGTGTTCGATGAACATCAATCGAAACACCGTGGAATCTTTCGTTTTCATTTGAGCATAGCGAAATTATATGTAAAATATAGCATATAGTAATAATTATATTGTTATGTTAGTTTAACACCCCTTATGCATATTTACCACGCCTGATTGCATCCGATGATCGTCCAGGGCAGCAGGGGACACTCCTCGTATATTTTATGAGTTAGAGATGACACGCTTACCTGGGTTTATGCGTTTTTGGTGGTACATTTGTATTAGCACATTTAATTAATTATTAGAAAAAACCAAACGGTTTTCAATTATATGCAACCCCGCATATATAAATGACGCTTCTTTGGCACTAAAAAGGACAAAGATCAAAGTACATTAATAGCAGTAATACTGTTCCAGAAAATATTACATAATACGTCAGAATATATTTATAGAAGAAACAGAGTAGAAAAGTAAACAATAAAAGCAAGTTTGTAAACGAGGAGATAGTCACTTCACATTAAAGAATTTTCATACTAATATCGGATTTAGAAGGAGTTAGCCTCGGACGCATGGCAATACACTCCAGTATTCGTCTAGTAAACAACACCGATTGAATTCAGTGTAACATAATCAGACGCTAAAAGAACAAAAGCTTTCGTCTCAGATACCAGAAGTTTTGAAGCATGAGCATGTCGAAATAAAGGCGAGGTTCGATTGTTTTAATTCGTCAAAAATCAGGCCCAACTTGCAACATACCTTCAATTCATGCTCAGCAATTACTCGCGGGTTTAAGTCCGTGGAAACTCCATTAAAAATGAACTAGTTTACTAGCAGGATGGTAAATAGTGCAATGATAGAAGAAAGAATCGTTGGCTACATTTTGTGGTGGGGCGGTCGGTATTAAACTAAAGAAGATAGTTCTTACGAGAATATGAACATTCCCCTTCGTCCTGGATGGAAAAGCAGGATACTTTCAGCCGGATCGCTCTAGACAAAAGATCCTAGAGACGACCTTTTACTTGTGTTGCATCGTTGAAGAATAATCAGTCGTCGTTCGAGTGGTGAGTTTTTTGTTTTGTTCTAAAATTCGGAAACACACACGGCAACCCGTGGAATAAGATATTTGTAAAACTGTGTACTTACATAGTTGTCAGAGGAGTTAAGAACGATTTGTTCTCCTTTGCAAGTCCTCTTGATCGAAGTTCGATTCATCCATAAGATCATGATCATATCTGCGTTGTTCGATCAAGCATCGTGTAAAAGCTCGCCACGGTACGTGTATCATGCAGTATTGGCATATCTTATGCCATATCCACCATCCATGCTATGGAGCTGTGTAGGAAAAGAAGTACCTTGTCTTTCGGGTACGTTACAGAATTTCAGTTCTGTTCAGACGATCTCTATAGTGAGCCGAACACTAGTAGCTAGAAGAAGTTGTTGTTTGGCATTCCATTACATTCTGCTACATGGTTTTGGTGATTCTTGGACATCGAGCATTCTTGCCCCGCAGTACCGTGGAGACTCTTAACGACCGACTTCGTGAATGGTGTGGTCGTATTTAACTGACTATGCTTGGCGCTAATAGACCCAAATGCTTGCGCATACGAATCAGGGCACGCTTTTTGAACATTGCTATGGGAATGTTTCACTGTAAAAAGGGAAAAATAAATATTATACAATTCCCCCAACTAGCTCAAATAGTGCAAATTGTGTCTATAACAATAACAATCAGACAACTGCTGAACCAATTACTTATACTTATTGGCTTCGTTTCCAATTTTATTATGTTCTATATAGAATCAATTAGTTAATTGATTAGGGTTCTTTGTGTTTAGTTCTAATTTAGCTTCTGTGTTTCCTGGGAAGGAATTCTTACGAAGTGCGTCCGATTTGTAGCATATACTTTATAATTACAAATACTTTCATGCATTCCAAACATTCCACGGCCAACGACATTGATCGTTGCACACCAAAATGAATTGGCAAATGCTGGTACTGCTGTTCTTCTCTCAGGACAAAGGAACGTGTATGCCTGAGACAGCCGATAGTAGTCATACACACATGGATGGACTGCCTGACTGACTGACTGTTAGTTGTACATGGTTTTCAATTTCAAATCGAAAAGAATCGATATGCGCGACCTTGCTGCGCGATACGTCATTTCATAGCGGTAGGATTTGGCCAGCCCCGAAACTTACAAGCCTATGGTGCTCTGCAGACCCTTCTATAATGTAACGTTTAGTGATTCTGATCTTGGAATACTACTAGTGGTTGTACAACAGTTTTAGACGATGTGCAGTTGACATTGGCTCGATTAATGTTGGTGTGGATGTGCTTGTTACCAATTCTCTACAGAACTTAAACCATGCTCAGGATTTATATAGCAATTTCTTTCACCGCCCAATGGCCAGCATGTTAGTCCTTTTTAATCATGGCAATGTGTAGGATTGATTATGAAATGGGACCTATTGCATAGTAATACAGCAAAACAAAGCAGCCGCATTGACTATGTACTTGCGTCGGGATATAATTGGAATATGTCCGTATGTCCAACTTGCTCTATTGGTTCTGTGGATGATTTACATCTTCTTATTTTTGGCTTTACCATCATCATGATCGGTTTTGGCCTTACATTTCTTGAGGCTATTTATCTGTTACTGTATTCACACATCCCCGGATAGGGTTTGTATCATACATACGATCTACTCAGTCTAGATTTCAGTACAGAACAGTTTTGTTGAACAGATTTCCTATTTTTTTCGATTGGGTCTGGTCTGATGATTCATAATATCAAACATTACATGCTATTAAACGGCATATGTTTTGTCTTTTGCATTGAAGATGTTAGATCTTTATTATCAAAAATGATCAATTAAATGGAACTGATCCATTAGGGACCATTATGCCAAGAACCGTAAATCAGCATTTGCAGCATATTATACGATGCTTAATAATCACTTACACAAGCGAAATAGAAAAAAACGCAAATATTCTTTACACTTCACGATCTGTTAGATAACTGAGTATCCAATACACACCACACCATACATTGCGCTCATCGCACTAGCTTTAACCATACGCGACTCTCAAACGTTATTCTTTTGCATTCGTGTGGTGTTTTCTGATATTTTGTGTAACGTTACATTTTGGATACATTTCTAAAAAATGTACTTCAGTTAAAATCGTTCCTTACTTATTTATGCATCTAAATTACCATGTGGTTCACATTATCTGTACCAATTTATCCTAAGTATCTTTGCACTCCTTGCGATATACACATAATTCGAATAAGGTTAAAGAATGTATGTCTGACAGTACAATAGACAAAGTTCTGCTCTTCCAGCTAAACGAAACAATAAATGGAAGAGTTCGGGATAGGTGTGAAAACTGCGAACCGTCGAATGAAAAATAAATAAATTGTGTTCACATTAAAACTGATAAAACATGATAGCTATATCGTGAAAGAGAGTATGAACTAAGCGGGAACGTAACACATGGTTTAGTAGAATTGAATCTTCGTTTTCGATATATACAATGCGTCATATCGAACTACCGGTACCTTAACTTAACCCTAATCTACTGGGCAACATTCTCTCTTAATGTTGGCGATTCCTAGCATAGGTGGAGTGCGCGATGGTTAGGGATTTGCGATAGAGGATGGTAATTTACCCATGGATGTATAAAAATAGGGAACGTCTCTCGTTGAAATATTAACTAGTATACCTCGTCAAGGATGCTCGAGAGAATTACTGGAGTATGGGTTGGATCGAAATGACCCAGCCAATTTTACGTGCTCGAAAACACACCTAGGACACTCCCTTCATTTGTGTTGGGATTTATGACCCGTTAAGCATGGTTTTTACAAAATCAAAACCAACTGTCTATTTAGAAGCGACGACTAAACAAACTGCCCGCCAAACGACCAATACTGTCCTGGTTGTTGTTGGATCGTCCCCCACCAAGACCACTGTTGTTGCTGTTATTGCCCATCCAGCTTCCCTTGTTGTTATCGTTGTTGCGGAAGTTGTTGCCACCCGAGTTGTTCGAGTTACCTCCGCCAAAATTATTATACGACATGTTGCCGCCTCCGCCAAGGTTTCCACCTCCGGAGCCACCACCACCTCCGCCGAGGTTAAACAGACCCTGGGGCTTCTGGTTGCCACCGCTGCCGCGGTTGTTGCCACCAAAGTTGCTACTGTTATCATTAAAATTATTGCCACGGTTGTTGGTGTTACCACCACCGTATCCTCCACCGCCGCCGATATTGTCATCACTGAAGCGACTGTTGGACGAATTGTTGCCGCGGTTATTCAGGCCGAAGGTATTGTTTCCGCTACCGACATTGCCGCTGCTATTCCCACTGAAGGGGCCATCATTATCGCTGTTGTTGAAGCGGCTGTTGTTGCCAAAGGAATTGCCGCCAAAGTTGGAGCTACCACCGCCGAAATTATCGTTGCGGTTGCTGCCATAATTATCGTTATTGCGGTTGCCAAAATTATTACGGCCTCCGCCGCCGACATTACCACCGCCAAAATTATTGTCGCTGGAGTAATTATCATTACGTCCACCGCCAAAGTTGTCGTTCGAGTAGCTGTCATTGTTGCGACCTCCGCCAAAGTTGTCGTTCGCAAAATTGTTGCTACTACCACCGAACGTATTACTGTTCCCTCCGGCATTGCTACCACCGAATGAACTGTTATCATTGAAGTTATTGTTGCGGGTGTTGCGATTGTTACCTCCTCCCATACCACCGCCCATGTTGTTTGAGCGATTCATACTTCCCCCTCCCATACCACCTCCACCGCTTCCTCCCATTCCACTAGCGCCTCCACCCATACCCTGATTGTTGCCCCGCATGCCAGCACCCTTGTTCAAATTGCCAGCCCCAGCAACAACACCGCCAGGCTGAATGGCGGAATTCTGTTGCTGCAGATTGTTGCCTCCGGCACGTTTGTTGTTCATATTCATATTGTTGCTATTGTTGCGGTTGTTCATGTTATTCATGTTGTTGCGGTTGTTCATCATACCACCACCGCTGTTGTTGTTGCCACCACCGAGCGCACCGCCGCTTCCACCACGCGGGCCACCACTATTGTTCTGGTTCTGGTTGCCGAAATTATTGTTACCAGCATTGTTGTTGCTGTTGCCGAGGCCTCGATTGCCACCGACGTTGTTGTTCTGATTGTTGCGGTTACCACCGCGGAAGTTCATGTTCTGATTACGATTGTTCATGTTACGGCCGCCACCGGCGCCGAAGCCGCCATCACCACCACCGTAGGCATTGTTGCTACTGCCCTGGTTAGAAATTGGTGGGTCGGCATTATTGAAAGAACCGCCACCGCCGCCGCGGTTGGGGCCCTGATTGCCACCAACATTGACACCGCCGGCGGCTAGGCTTTCACCAACGTTCTTGCCAGACATGAACGCCAGGCGCAGCAGGTCCTGGATGGCTTGGTTGTTATTAAGATTATTGCCACCATTATTGGGATTGAAGGGCGGTACATTGCCGAAACCTGGAAAAGAGATGATTGAATGAAAAGAAGAGAGAGACGGGGATGAGAAATCTTCTCCCAGAGCGCATTCCTTTGACGAAGAGGTTAACGGTTATACGCCGACTCGTCGTTTTATAAATGCGTAGTTCTTAAGATGGAATGTGTAGGCACTACAAACATCCAATCGATTATACCATTCGATCATATGTATTTGATACCATGCGTGTTTCTGAGTTGGGGAGTGAGAGTAAGGAGCCGAGTAATTTCGAAACAGCTTCCGTAGCAAGCAATAAGGAATTAGAAGCAGTCTGAATAAACCGATCAATTTCCTATAACTACAGACACTCACTTAAACACTCTAATGCATATTATCTCACACATGGCCAAAACATTGATCAGATTGAAAAAACTTTGTCGAATGGATCATTTGTAGCATTCATGTGTATTACCGTGTCTAAATCATTACTGAGGGGTTATTGTAAATAATTACACAAATTCTAAACGATTAGTATTGTACCGTGGCTGTCTTTTTCATTCATCGCGAGAGAAAAACATTTACAAAATGATTTAAAATAAGATATCAAGGAAGATTGAGATCAGTAAAGGTGAAGTGTACCTTTTTTTCATGCACGTTTGCACTTTCAGTAAAAAAAAGTACGTTTTTTGTAGAAAAAGACAGCACAAAATAATAATAGCTTACGAAGGAAACATAAAATCGTCACGAATTAAAGCAAAATCTTCGCTTTATGTAAATGTAGATATACCAAATAACTCTACATGGAAATACACAGGTAAGGTGAGAAAATATAAACGATGGTTTGTAATAAGAGCTTACCAGGAGGACCATTCATGCGAGGCCGTTTGCCACCACCGAATCCACCGGGACTGCCAACGACATTGTTGCCGCTCATAAGTGGACCGGCCCCGGTGGTTTTGTTCAGCATTCTCGGGTTACGACGCAACAAGCGTACGACCGCACCCAAAATGCGAGGATCAGACTCGTTGTACAGCCGACGGCTGACGTCTTTCGTGATCTTTGAAAAGAGACAATTGATCGGCAGCTCCTCTTGCTTCATTTTCAAGACCTTCTCAACATCGGCACTGTCGGCAAATTCGACATATGCCAGTGAGCGATTCTTTTTGGTCAAACGTACAACTTTACCTAGCGGGCGCATCTTACGGAAAATTGCATCCTCCGACAGGGCTGTATGGAAGGAAAGAGAAAAAATGCATTGATTTAATGTACATATACTTACTACAGGCCAGACAACTGCTTGCAAAACACCCTTCAGCTGTCTAGCGGCGGTTGCATTGTGAACCTGCTTCACTACCCAACAAGTCTGGTCTACGACACCGTTTTCTACTTACATTCCACGATCTTCGACAACTTCAACGTTTTCTGCTGGTTGAAGTTGGTGTCACCACGTCCGGGAAGCACATGCAGGTGCTGGTTGTTAAGCATCTTCTTGTCGAGGTGCTTGATCGCGTTCAGCATATCGTTGCGGCGTGTATAATACACCATTGCCGTTTTGACCGGTTGCGGAGAGCTCAATCGGTAGGGCAGATAATGTTGGGGGGAGAAGATAAACTTCACCTCACCACCGTGAGACGAGAAAAACTCACGGATAACGTGCGCAGGACAACTGAAGGGAATGTTTGACACATACACCGGATAAAACGCCTGTAGCTTCTGTACGATATCCTTGTGAGATTTCTCTCGCTCTGAACCGCCCAAAGTACGCGGCTCGCGCGTTTTACCATCAGTTGCAGTGCGTTGGGCAGCAGCTTTGCGCTTCACACCTGCTACACGCAACACCAGTGGACCATCGTAACGCTTCACAGCAACAGTTTTCGTGGCCTCCTTGTTCGCTTCGGTCGGTGCTGGGAAGGTGGTGCATGCGAGAGCCTTTTCTGCTTCCTCCGACGTCTTGTAACACACGATAGCGTTTTCCCCACAATTGCGTCGATTGACAAAATCAATCTCACCGTACTGCTTGAACTGTTCGTACACATCTTCTTCAGTGACGGTGCGTTCTAGCGGTGCCACATAAACGGATGTCTTGTAGTTGGGTAGCAAGGCTGACGATAGATGCAAGGCATGGATGCGCTTGCCCTCGAACACCTTTCCGTTGAGTAATCCAGCAGCTTTGGCGGCTTGTTCTTCCGTTTCGAAGAAAATGCGAGCGTAGTAGTTAGACGAGCCCTGGCCAACATTGTTTGAGATCGCTTCGGTAATAGTTCCCGCCTCGGAGCAGGCTTTCTTCAGCTCGTCCGTATTTTCTACCCACTTCTGGGGTATGTTCAGCAGCTGCACTCGGTTACGATTACGGAAGAACAGCTTGGCCGCACGCCACAAGTCAACGTGTTGGTTTTGGTCACGACCATTCACGTCATACGCTTTCAATCCAGCCGCATTCAGCTTTTCCAAGATGGCCACTTTATCCACATCCTTGCCCAGATGCACGTAGCCAAGCGGGTGGAAAATGAACACCTGCGTTACCTCGCAGTGCTCCTTGACACTGTCGTACAGCTTCTCTTCGGTCGTATCGTCGTCAACAACAACCACAATCACGTCCTTCTTTGTGTACCGGATAGTAATGTATTCAATATGAATACGAAGCCGGCGACCATTCAACATCGAACCATCTTTCTCGTCGCAAGCTTTTTGAGCGGCAGCCTTTTCCTTGAACACCAGCAAGGCCAGGGTGTTGCGCAGATAATGATAAATCTCTACACGCTCCACCTCGTGGCCAGAGAAGTGGTCACGCAGCTGCTGCTCCGTAATATCCTTAGGCAAATTGCCTACATTAATGGTGCGTTGATGTTCTAGAAACATAGAAAAAAAAACAATCGAAACCATCGAGGAACATCAATGGACTTGCTGCATTTCACGTTCACAATTTTTAAGCATCTTGTACAGGTCTATGACCTACTAATTTTCCCACCCACTTATAATTTCATCCTTTGTGGATAAATTGTACATAGAATTAGCAAATTACCATTTTAAAACCCAAACAGTACAACATTCATAATAATAGGCGCTAAACTCTTTTCTATACAAATATACATTAAAATACAGGTTTTTTCTCTTATAACATTCAACATTCGCAAAGAAAGCAAGTGGCGTCATTTGGTCCGCCATCTTGAATTCACACTCATCGTTGACTTTTCATACCAGCGAGATGCGTAGCGCTAGCGCTACTGCGAACACAAGGCCAACGCGCCGCCATTGTTAAATTTTCATTTTGGGCCCTTGAGGCGATCTAAAGAAATGGAAAACTAATATTTCACTTACCGTTATCCTTTTGCACGTCGCCTTCTGTTCCATCGTTTTCAGCATTCGTCGATTCTAGAATAAAACGCGGATTATGGGCACGATGGCATGAGTTTGGTAACTTTTACAACAATTCTTTTTTCACAGCAAAAAAAACACATCAGACACTAGCTTACCTGGAGCTTCGGCAGTAGCTACTGGTGCATTTTTCTCAGCGTCAGTCATTTTAGTCCACAAATTTAAAACTTAGAAGAATCAGCAGCCACAATACAAAACCACTAGTTTCCGGATTAAAATGTTGCACTTTTTCACGCACTGCGAGCGGAGAGCAAATCCACAGCAATTGAATGCACAAAGACGAATGAAGAAAATGGCGACTTCACCAAACTTTTACCACGAAACTTTATGCACGACAGGTCCGCCCATAACGAACATTTCGGAAATTTGACATTAAGGCACTGGTGAACATTACTCCATCGTGATGCTGAATTTTGTATTCAAAAACGAAAAAACCTTACCCTTACCAATTCAGCAAATTATTTTGCCTGTAAAAGCCTCGTGAAATATTTTCAACGGCTCTCTTTCATTACCTGGTACCGTTTTTCCTTTTGTAAATGGCAATTAGAAAAAGATATCGTGATCCAACCTGGCGTTGATGGTTGGTTTCATTGGCAGGACTGCACCCATCTATGCAGGTAAGTTTTTTCTTGTATGCTTGCTCGTTTTGTCGCACGCCTGCAGCATCTTCTCTTTCAATGATTGTGACGTCAAAGCATCGGAAAGCAAAGGTACCTGTGCTGGGTTCGGCCGTGTCACATACGGATCGAATAAAATGGGCGATTCCGGGAAAGCCAGTCGCAGATCAGAGTTTTTTTTCAGTCGCAGCACAAGAGAGCCAAGCCGGGATCGCTGACTCCGCACACGTAGCGTACGCAGAAGCTTTTGCCGACGTTCGCCTACTTGATAATAAGATTTTGTGTTTAAGTGAAGACTTGCGCCTTGTGAAAGTGAAGAAAACAGTGCACGATAATAAGCGGTCATTAAGCGGTATAACGTTTCCTCTATTTGTTCTCGAACCGCGCACTAAAAGTGAAAAATCATGGCTGATAACCCATCCAGAATGAAGGCTGGTGAGTAAGCGTGAATTGGTGTGTAAAACGATGATGATGGTAGAGCTCCCCATGGGGATGGATCCCAAACGTAGCAGTGGAAAAGAATTCGGTATCCGGAAAGGGCCGGGAATAAACTTTCATTTACGCTGCCCTATTCTCGAATGCCTGCTGTGGTGACCCTGGAAAAAGGACGCTGCGTTTAGTTAAAATGGCGACGCCATCGCCAAATACTTCTTCCACCGAGACAGGGTGGATTCTTTTCTTTTTCAATGCGTTTATTTCATTCTTGTTATCCAACTTTCCGCATTTGATCATTCCCATAGCATAGCATCTCCCTAAACTCCTCATTGTAGCATAAATATTCTGATTTTAAATCTTTGCGGCCAAGGTCTACGATTTCGGTCGCAGTTGAACGGGCGAACAATGGCGGCGGCAGTGAAAAAAATGAGAATGTTTCTTCTCACATCATCTCACTGGCATACACGCATTGAAACGCGCGCATGACTTCCCTCTCGCCCGAACCGGCGGCAGTGTGTTTGAGCGGGTATGTGTGCGTGAAACATAGTGCAAATGCGGCGGCAGCACCAGCAGCAAAAGAGCCGGAGAAAATGCCATTAAAAAGATGCTTATGCCGCTGTACTCGCAATGGCGGCCGCTTAACATGCCGCCCCATGATTTGTTCGGCCAAAATCTTTCCCCGTCTGTTATTAGGCTCTTCTCACCGATCTCCTTCTCATATCCTTTCCATCATCCTTCACTGTATGGATTTCCAAACTAAAATTGTTCATTTCAGAGTTACAAATCGCCAGCAGTGACAAAGCATGCGTTGAGCGAAGAAGCTCCATCAAGAAAACGATACACAAGTCGCCACCGTCGTCGTCTTTATAGCCTCCTGTCGAATAAAACAAAACAATAATGTTTTTGCTTGACCAGGAGTGTATCGATTCTACCCCGCGTCGATCCGCTCACTGCGAAAATGGTTTACAATCAACGAAACCACCATCCCTGTTAGTCTGTTTGGAATGTTTTTTTTAGATTAGAAAAAGTGGCGTTCGTCAGTACGTATCGCTCATCCGGCCCATTCCAGTAACGCTAAAAAAATTCAAACTGGATGGGGAACTAGATAAACTTTACTGAGAAACCGAGTACACTCGGGAACATACACATGGTTTTAGAGCAGAAGGCGGGTTACCGTGTTTTGTTGCCTTCCGAAAGATGCATTTTTTCTGTATGGTCTCTCTCTCCGTTTGTGCGTTCTGTTTTCAGACAACAAAAAGAAATTGAATGTTGGCAATCTGCCAGCCGACATCACCGAGGAGGAACTGCGGGAGCTTTTTGCGGACCATCCGGTTGAAAGTGTGGAAATTTTCCACTACAAACAGTACACCTTAGCCCTGTTGCTCTTCAAAGATAAGGAGACGGCAACGAAGGCTCTCAAGGAGAAAGAAAACTCTGTCTTCCGCGGACGTCGGCTGCGTATGCACCTTGAGTTCATCGTCATTTGTCACATGAAGAAGGATGTCTTCGTGCATGTTGTTGAAAATGAGAGTAAGTTGTTTCTACCACACTTTTTTTTAATCCGTTGCTTTGTTTTTGATGTAAAAATCTCTCTAAATAATGTATCGCACTTGGCGATATGCGTAGTTGTTGGTTGTTGCATTTGTCCTGTGTGTCATTTGTCTCCTGTCGAGCGCGCGCATCCGTTTCGGTCCACCCGTCAGCCCAAATGGCGGTGGCGGCCGTTAACGGTGTTGGGCAGGTTGACCAAGCACATGAAGCAAACAGACATAATGCAAAATGAACGGTTGTCGCCTTATTTTGGTTTCTATTTTTTCTTTTTCTTCTCTCTCTATTCCATCCATTGATGATTTTCGTGCTTTCGTGCTTGTTCCGTTGACGTGACGATGACGATGATGATGATGATGATGTGAATATTGTATGTTTTGGTAGATGTAACGGAGGAGGACGTGTATGAGAAGTTTAAAGATCTGGCCAAGGTCCAGTCGGTGGTTTTGTTCCATCCGCTTGCCTACGTGACTTGCACCAGTCCGGAGGACAAGGAGGAAGCAATGAAGAAGATCGCTGAAGCGGGCATTACCGTGTACGATTGTAACGGGCACGATCAGAACCAGCACATTGATGTGTTGCGGGCTGCCAAGCTGTTCTTCCGTAATTTGAACCGCGTCCAGATTTACAACATTCCCGAGAGCTGGATCAGCTCCCAGGACGAGCTGAAAAAGGCCGTCGAAAGCTCCGGTACCGTGACCGAGGTGCGCGTCACGACCGGTAACTTTGGGCCGGCTGCGCAAGTTTTCTACGAAACGGCCGAAGAGGCCAAGGCGGCTGCTGATAAGTTGAACCAGCAGCTTTTCGAGGGCAAGCGCGTCCATGCGCATCACGTAATTGCTACGATGATCCCAAATTTCAAGACAAGCGTGTACGTGGAAAATTTGGACAAAACGATCACAGAGGAGATGTTGTACTCACACTTTGAGCAGTACGGCGAGATCGAATTTGTCAATCGGCGCAAATTTGGCGACGAGCACGGTATGGTGTGCTTCAAGGATGCCAGCTCGGTCGATCAGGCACTCGAGTGTACCAGCATGCCGGTACCGAAGAAGGACGAGGAAGGAGCAACCGAGGACAAGACCATCGCTGTCAAGCGTTACGATGGTCCGCTGGGTAAGTAATCGTTCCCATTGACGTCTGTCAACTGGTTCGCGCAAATCCACCTTTCCTAACGAGCGTTTTGTTCTGTTTTCAGTATTGGATATTAAGCTACCGGCAATGAAGAAAGGCATCTCCAGCGAGGAAGGCGAAGAGCAGAAGCAACGTCCGCCACCACAGCCCCTAGCAAAACTTTGGCCAATCTACGTTGCGAACCTCCCCTACAAGGCGGATAAGCGCGAAATCAAGCAGTATTTCTCCAGCTATGGCGGACACATTAAGTTTATCTTCTCGCCGAACATTCCTTCGTACAAGCAGAGTCAAACTTCCATGGTGATGGCCGCGCTCATTTACTTCGCACGCCGCGAGCAGGCAAACGAAGCCATCAAGGCATTCAACGGCAAGCACTTCCAGAGCAAGTGTTTGCACGTATTCCCGGGCCGCAAGGATACGTACTTCGATACGGAGAAATCGATCAAAGTGGTGCGGCTAAATTTGGCTGTCACGGAGGAGAAGCTGTTTGAAAAGTTCCGTAAGTTTGGCTTCATCGAGTGCGTTGTGAAGAAGGATCGCACCACCGCGTACATTGAGTTCCGCGATAAGGAAATTGCGGAGAAAGTTCTGAAGCTGGAGGAGAAGCAACGTCCCGTGCGTTGCAATGTTGAACCGGTGACGGGCAAAATTAACAAGAAAATTTTTAAAGAAAATGATGAGAAAATTTCGCTCGCAATGCAGGAAATCATCGATAAGAATCCGGCCGTTCTGGAGAACGTTTCGTCGGATCGTTCAAGCGGTCCGCCACCGTTGAAACGTAGTCGGTTCAGTGGTCCAGCAAGTAAGTTCGCTCATCAATTCACCTTTGTTGTAACGAAAGCTAAATCATTTTTCCTTCCTTTCGTGTATCTTATTCTTTCACCAGACTTTGGCATGCAGGGTCCACGCAATCAGTTCAATCCAAACAATGGTGGCGATTTCAGTAACCCGCAGGTCATTCAGGATCTGCTCCGGTTGGCGTTCATCTCCGGCAAAAATCTCGGCGAGGGTCTCGCCATTAGTGGTAACAGCAATCCATTCAACAGTGGTGACCCACCGCTACCAAACCTGAACCTGACCAATGGGTTCGGAGGTGGAAATCAGCGAAACAGCTTTAACAACTCGAACAATGGCAATTTTGGCGGCAGTTCAAACAACGCCGGCGGTAACATGGGTGGCGGCAATCGTAACAACATGGGCGGTGGTGGCGTTAATCGCAACTTTGGCCAGAATGTGGGTGGTGGCGGTGGCGCTATGGGCAGTGGTGGCTATCGTCTCAACATGGGTGGCAACTTTGGTGGCAAGCGCTTCAATGGTGGCTCTCAGCAAACGAACCGCATGGGACAGAACAATCGCCAAGGCGGTGGAAACCAGAACCGACGTTTCTAAACTCACCCACAAAAGGTAGTGGTAAAACACGAAACGTGTTGAACACACACACAAACAAACCGACCGGCAGACACACATTTAACAACAGATCAACACAAATCCAAAATTCACTTAACCAATTTACCAATTTGACTAGGACCATCGTACTCTAGTATCCTGCTCTTTTGGTGGACAACTGGACACGACACGTGATTTCTACGTTGGCCACCATTTTTGACACTTGCATCTTCTGCCAAATGTTCTGACATCAGTTTTCCCTTTGGGCAGCGTTCTGCTATATGACACTGTGCGTGACTAACGCCATATTTTAGACGAAGACGATGTTCAATTCAGGGCTGGCTGCGAAATTATTCGAACACTATCACTGTGTGTAGTTATATTGTACTGATCGTGCTTACACACATACACTGCGTAGTAGAAACCATACCACATATCCGGTGGTATTTTTGAAACAAAAAAGCTAATTTCTGATTCAAGAAGGGTCGATGATTTGGATGTTGGTTAGACAGTTTTTTTTAAATTACATATACTAATTTTAGTTTTGTGCGACAGATATTCGTAAGAAAGTATTAAGGTATTCGCCTAATTATTGCAAAATGCAGCAAACTTCAAGAACCAAACCTTTCGCGCTTAACCATCAATTAACTTGTGTGGAATTTGGATTTTTTTTTTTGTTTCTCATTGTATCGTATTGTTCCCTTTGGCGTACTGCATCCGGGTTTCGGATGAACAAGTTACACAGAATTGTGTTAAATACGCGCTTGTGCCAAGGATTGACAATAACGCTACGTGGTTAAAGAAACCAGTTTATAATGAGTCAAAATGTTTTTTGAGAATGAGCCGAGCCACCCGTAGCTCGTTGCAATGTGTATGAGCGAAAAATTGTACCATGCAGTCCAAAATTGATCTAAATTATCTTTAGGGTATATTATCCAACGGTACAATTTTTTTTAACATAAAGCTAGAATTTAGCGCAAATAAACCATTTTGTGCGTGTATTTTTTGTTTTTTATTATTTATTTTTTGCAATGGCTCTACATTCTCAAGAGGTCTCGGTCTTACTCGCAAGGATAGTCAGTCCTGCGTACGGGGGAACGGTTCGAAAGGGATTCCATCCTGGTCCTACCGTTTGAAGACCGATCATTGAAATGAAGAGAAATTTCAAGGGTGAAGAGTAACTAATTTCAATGATCATGCCAATTACATAGAACTTTCAGGCTTGCATAATATGTAACTTTGATGAGCTTAGGTTTCGTTCGTATCGGAGACTTTAATACACGTAGCTGAATAGTCAAGTGTGTTACACAATGGTGGGGAATCGCATACTATCTATTTTACTATACTTGACCAACCCATCCCACGTATGGTGATCATTGCAGATACTAACTTTGCAGAACACCTTGCTACAGGTGCTTCTTTTGGATTAGTAATCTCAAATCGACCGGGTTAAGAAATTTGCTTTCTTCAATAATCATTCGTAGCTACGCAGATAACAGCACATCGATGTGTGAATTTTGGATCTACAATTTGAAAAGAGAGATAACTAAAAACATGCGAGCCTCGGCTCATGCACGCGAGCATTCGACAAAGTTTTTTTTTTGTTTGGTAATGAAAACGTCTCTATGCTAAACCAACAATGCATGATAAACTGCTTCTTACAGCTGGAGTGAACATGATAAACATAGCATGAATATAGGATAAACCCCCTCAACTTGTGGGGATCAAATAACTAAATGGAATACTTAAGCGTTAGGTCAGCAGTCGGCGAGCAGCATCTATGTGTAGTGTTTGATGCCTTTCTTGATATATAGCAGGCAGGACAGAAGAAGTCATTATTCGAGAAACCTAGTTAACGTGTGTGCACGATCGAGAACAAATGGTAACATACATATTTTTCTTTCATATACTTTGATGATGATGATGAGCACTACAACATGACGTAGCGTGCGAGTAATGCACTGAACACGAACGGATTTACATGTGCTCGCGATGGTTCTGCGCCATAAAGATGCGATGTGTTGGAAATATCTATATGAAACAGCTCGTGCAACTATAACTCTCTATTAGAAAGCACACAACACAAGTTTATGGAACAAGAAAACATGTAAAGAGCTATGTAGAACTTGGGTTCTTTTTATTTGTCGAATCGACTGTTAGAAGTCGAGTCGAGAGCGTTAGACAGCATAAACCAGCACAGTAATGTTGAAGAGTTAAGTTCACTCCATACAAGCGAGAGTTGTTCAGTAACCAGTTGGTTATGTGTTCTCATGCTCCAGCGCAACAATAGAAGGATGAGAAGAAATAGTATAGAGCAATGTATTGTGCAGCAGGACATCGTTTCGTTTTGTTCCAAAAGTTAACAACTGTTGCTTCATCGTGCCGATGAGAGCTAACGAGCATAATTTTTTCAAGCACCCAAAAGATAGGTGACATATGAGCGAGATACAAATTGAAACCCTTTGGACGTTGTAAGTGTATGATCCTTCGTTCATCTGTGTACGATGGTTTTTGTTCCGTAACCGAGAAACTGTGCAGCAGGAAGCCCCATGAACCAGTGGATGAAATAAACTGAATGTTGTGTAAAAACCGTCATCATCTCGAACGGAAACCGCGTTCCAAACTATCAACAGTTCAATTCGGAACAAAGAACAAACATCAGCAAACTACTACTATTCACTCCTTCTCAACTCTTACAACTGTATTGTATAATTATAATCTTCTATTTAGTGTGAGCATATTTCATAAACTGCAACTCAGTGCGATCGTATCGTAACAACCCGATCATGCGATTAGACTTGTAGGTATCAGTCGCAGCAATAAATGGAAAATGTATTTTTCGGAATACAGTAAAAAAATGGAAAATTTTCAAAAAATAAAGAAAAAATTGTAAAACACAACGAGCGGGGGAAGCGATTGAATTTTGTTTTTGGCTGTATACAATATAGTCCACGAGAAGGTTGTTTTATTGCTTATTGCGGTGCGTGTGTTTTCTCCACTTTCTAAACCCCTTTGTACTGCAACTACTACAAGACCATTCTGCATAAATCCCGATGACGCTTGGTGCGTGGATAACCAAATCATTTCATTTATATCTCGTATTTTCAGCGCAGACTTTCAAGACGAAACTCTTTCAGTACTCATCTGCGACCAGGTGGAAGATTATCGCGGAAGAGGAAACTCTTCGGATTCTTCACCAGTATAATTACGTTTTTTTCTCCGTTACAGGTATGGAAATTGATAAAAATAAACTATTTTACAAAAAAAAATACAATTTCAACTGTGTGTTTCATTGTGCATTTTCAACTCCCGAAAGAAACGTTCTTTTTTTACAAAGATTTATTTGAAGGACGCATATCCCATGGTTGATAGGATTGGTGTGAGAATCAGTGCGATGCAGACAAAGTGCCGGGCTGCTGGCGACGGTTTCGAGGTAATGGAATTTTATTATCTTGAAACGATCATAACTTCGTATAATAACTAGAGAAATCCGGTGGCGCATTGGTCGGGGGATTCATGTCTCATTCAATCATATTTCAACCAACTTCTCGCCATGTGCGCGCTTTTTGTCCGCGAACTAGTACGAATCTAAACACATCAACAGATCAGCATATTTGTTTTTGTCCTCCTTTGAATTGTCCAATCATGCAAGCTTTTTATAGTTAATTTTTTTAAATTCATTTCTAAAGAGTTGATTTTAAGGTTGTGAATTTTTGCATACAATTCCAATTTCAAAAGATCCACCATTTCCATTACGACCGACATGTGTGCAGTGTCAAACTGCGCTGTCATTGTGACAGAGTATCATGTATACAAACAAGCTTTCAGAAGATGCAGTTTGGTTGGGGTAAATTTTTATTCCAATCGCGGAACCTTCTAAAATGTTACCAAACGCATCGTTAATATCGATAATCAATGAGGAAATAAGTTTGGAAGGTCTTGAAGGCAGTACCCTTAATTGTAAGTACGCTACCATGTTACTTGTTGCGAAAAGAAGATATCATGTTGCTGGTTTCTTCAACTACTTCCGACAGCACTATGGAACCATGTAGCGTTACGGATGAAGTTGCCGATGCCGCTACCCTCAAAGCTGATGGGCACAATCTGGACGTTGGTGATGCGTAATCCCGAGTTTGAGTTCTTTCTACTGCTAAACGAAAGGAAACCATTTGCGCACTTTAACCGGCTTGGTAATCTTGATCCGGAAAATGGAATCGCTGTGCAGCCAAGTGAATTTCCGGGCCATCGGTTTGCGTATCGGCTTGTTGAAGAAAACGATATTCGCGGATCTTGCGAAGAGTATGACACTCGAACAGCGATACCGCGGGACGAATTGCGCACAATCAGCTGTGTGGAGGCGGAGATGAGGTAAGCCCATTTTACCACTTAACTATCTTTGCGTAAACCATAAGGAATCCTGCACCTCGGTGCTCGTTACAGATATGGCCGCAAACTAGTTATTGTTGCGTCACAGCGTATGCGCGAGTCATTTCTAATCGTCCCGAATTGTACGTTGGAACTGACGGCCATGCAGTACTGCATACTGGAATGGATCGGTCGTTCACGGTTCAATGGGGAAACATCGCACGGCAAATACTCGTTGGTGGAGATATCTGGTGATTCAAGTTCGCTGTTTTACCACCGAAAGCTGCTCAGCAGTGCTAAGCTAATCACGCGCCAGAACCTCTCGATTCGTATAGATGATGTTAGCATTCAGGGGATGGTATTTCACCTGCCGCGGTACTACAAGGAGATGAAAACGAAGCAGCTACTTATTGCGGAACGTGTCGTGAGCGAACTAAAGAAACGTGAACACTATATGGCGGATTACGAAGAGATCAAGCTGATGGTGCTGAATAAGTCGGACGCTGGGAAATTGTTCCGTTCGCCCGAGTTTCAGCGCTACATCAAAACGGACGAGACGGTGCCGTTCCGTACGCTGTACCCGGACGCACCGCAAAGCTCGTACATGACGAAGCGGGGTGAAGAAAAGATGATACGCGTGATGCGGTTAATTGATCCAACCGCTGACATGTACGATGTATGGAGCCGTGAAGCGATCGAGGACGGTGGTGCTGATGCGAAGGAAGGTTTTCTTGCCAGCGCTGATAGCAAAGCACTTTACGCTGATGTGCCACTGCTCCAGCTAGCGTATAATGTAATCGCAAACCAAGGCGGGAAGGGAATCTCGCAATCCGAAATGGCACAGGAAATGGGATTGGATAAGTTAAACGCACGTGCCGTTGTGAAAAATCTGACCAAGCTCAAATGCATCGAAAGCATGACTGTGGACGAAGGCAGACAGCGAACTTCCAAGTAAGTGTGCCTTACCAGCTAATTGATGCGACAGATTGTGAAGAATTGATCGTTTACTTTGCCGTTTCAGATTTTTCATACCAGGCACCGCACAACGATCGGCCATATACGAGAAAGAAATGTCCCAGTTCGTATCGAACCAGATGCATTTGATGGAAGGTCATCGGCAACAGATTAAAAGCGAACCGGAAGAGGAACCCGAACAGCATGGTGCTGTCGAAACCGTTTCCGACATGAACTTTTGCGGTGACAGTACGCAGCTCATAAGGGAATGCGCTTCGCCAATGTTGAATGTATCCGCGTTCGATAACACGCTGCACGACAATTTCGTCACCGAAGTAGTTCTGTCTGATGAAATTTCGATGAAAAAAACCGTCAAAAGCAAAAGTAAAACGTTAAAGAAATCAATCAGCGAGCTGATGTTGCGGCGGTGCAACTTCATAATGGAACTGGTCAAGCAAGAGGAAGCAATTGAACCGCGCTCTATTTTGAAAAGCTTAAAACTGGCAGAGCTAACGGTGGGCAACCAATATACGGCCTGCAACAAATCGTTAATGCGTCTGATCGGGCGACTTGCCTCCGAAAAGCTGGTACGGATCGCCAACGTAACGCTGAAGCGCGAGGATCGCGAATTCCGGCTCGTTTATGTTTGTGATCCCAAAATAACGGTCGATCATCCTGGACTGCAATCGAAGCTGGCCATGGCCAAGTCGAGAATCGTGCTGCAGCAAACACAATCAACACCCGCCAACCAGGAAGCGGCCGTGTGTAAATCGGAGGAACTTCGCGGATACCCCGGCTGTTTGCCTAAGTGTCCGCGCATGAAGCTATACCACGAGTATCTGTTCTATACGGCACACGTGCAGCCAAGGGACGCCCGCGAGATCGAAATCAAAGATCTGGAGTCGATCAATCTGCACGGTATGGATTTGAACGACATATCCCCAATATACAGCGATACGAACGATTGGAGAATGTTTATACCGCCACTGAATCTGTACGACGGGTACGGGCTCGGTTGGGTGTTGCTGACCGATGTGGTCGTCCGTATGCCAATGTTTGTCTTCTGTTCGATCTGTTCGTACTCATTTTATACGCCGGCCCTCGATTACTATCTGAACCATCCGATCCGGAAGTACACTCTGTTGAAAGATTTACCAGATGCAGTGCGGATGCAGCTGCTGCAGAAACGTCGCTACATATACGCCATTCTGGATATTACTAAGCTGCTTTGTTACGCGGGTCTACTGCAGATGGGGCCGCAGTTGCGCAAAACACGTGACCAAACGTATGTTTACCTCAACCAGCACGCGTCCCTGTTGAATACGACAGGCTCGAAGGACAGCTATCAGGAAATCGAGGCACGCAAATATCCGATGTTACAGTTTCGTCTAGAAACGATGGACGATGTGCAAGAGTACTGGGAGAGGCTGTACGAAATAGCGATCGCCACGAGGCTCAATTCGCGCAACACAGCTATCGGACGGGTCGTGTTTGTGCAACATTTAAATACCAAACACGCCATGGTGGACGCACTTCGGGTACAAACGGAAGCAACGGCCCGGTTAAACGATCAGCCAGGGCGATTGCCGCACGGTGATGCGAAGGGTGCGGCTGGTTTCGATACAGCCATGTTTATGCATCTCAAAACGAACTGGCAGAAGATGATCAACACCACGCACTATCGGCATCGGCTCGACAAACACCGGCTGAAGATCGTTCGTCGTACGGTAAAGATGAAGAAAAAGCAATCCGAAGGCGTCAAACAAACCGAAGGCAGTGGCACCGCAGATCAAACAAAAACATCGGGTGCCATTGTAACGATCAATCGGAAGTTGCTACGTAAGAGCTCGATCCGCAAGCGCGTCATTAAACCGCGCAAACAAACGCACAGGATTCGACGCGAGTGCTATGATGAGGTGGACCGAGCTGCACTAAGATCGATGAGCAACCTGCGTGTTAAGTGGTCACGGGCCGAGGATCAGATACTGGTGTTGTGTCGCGTAGCGCAGCTGTACATGTATTCTACCCTCAGCGTTAGCTGTCCAATCAATTCGTCCATCTTCCGGGATGTGTTGCATTGGGCGAATGTGCGTTCCGCTTGCAAAACTTCGCGTGCCTGCCAACGGCGCGTACTGTATATGGTGAAGAAAGTGCCCGGAGTGGCGGATACGATACGCACCTGCCTCGAAGAAGCGAAACAGAATCCGCTCATAAGCGAACGCTTTGGGCCGGGCTTCGGACGGAAGTTGCGTGAACGATTCGAAGATATCGAGGAGTATATAGTGGCAGCACGCATTCATTTTGTGCAGCTGGTGCACATGATCCGGCAGATTTGTTCCAACTTGGTCCGGGGTAATGATGGTGGAACTGGACATGTAGCGCCACGCCCGCAAAGACGCACAGAGGTATCGCGTCGAACAACTCCCCGCATTCCTGCCACGATCGATGAGTTGTACCGGAAGTACAACGTTACCGATACGAGCGGTATTGGAAAGCAGTTAAACTATGCCACGGATCCAACGACGTTGCAGGATCTGCAGATGTATAAACTTACGATTCTTATGCACAGCGCTGTTACTTACGGACGCACACCAGAGCCCTTGCTGAATGTGTACCGCGAGTACTCGGAAAGCATCCTGTCCGGTGCGATGCGTCTCATGCGCAATTATCATCTCGTGTCGCTCAACAAGAAGTTAAAGGGCGTTAGTTCCAAACTGCTTGTCACGCACGGAACAGCGGTGGACGATCGCGAACTATACCACGTGTCGATTAACTATCAGCAGCAGCTAATGACGTCGCTTTCGTTCGATTTATTCCTACCGATTTTTACCCAGTACATGCAGTTGCTTGATCGAGAACGGTACGATGAGATGTACGCTTACGACGACGAAGCGGAGGGTTTGGTGCTGCTGCTCAGTGAACTACTCACTACCGGTCGGGTCGAAGTGCTGATCGATCATGAAGCTAACTACATAGAGGTGCGTGCAGACACGAAGGAAAAAGTACCAAACTACTCGGATGTGTTAAACCCTATGGTCGAACAGGAACCGAGCTCGGGACAGGAGGAAGCGAGCGGTTTAAGTAAAGCGACCTCCAAAATGGCCCCCTTCAAAACGCCCACCGAGAGGAGCAAGCCAACATCGAACAAATTACGCTTTTCCTCCCAAAAGGACATTACATTCCAGTACGTGTCGCATCCGGTTGAAAAGCTCCTCAAATTACCAATAGAATACTTTCACTTTTTCTGTCTGCTGGAGCAACTGCAGGTGCCGGATAAGCGCTTGATCGTGCAGACGTTTAAAATTGACGATGCGCTACCGATAAACTGTTCACTTCCCGGCTGTATCTGTTCATCGTCCAAAGCTGGTGGTCCGCGCAGCATCGATCTTATCGAACGGTGCCTAACAATGGTTCGCGGTCGTCAGGAGCAGCTGGCACGCATTAGGCAGCATGCCACAGATCGATCGCATCGCAAGAATCGGGTCGATGCTGCGATGATGTTCGAAGTGCGGGAAGAGAATCTGCTGCTATTCTTCAGCAAATACATCGTAGAGTTTCAGCAGCGCTGGATCAAAAAGCAGAAGCGTGACGTGAATCGTCAGAGCCAGACGATGCAGGACCTCGCCCGAAATACCATTAATATGGTGGAATTGCTCGACGAATGTCTACACTTTGACGATGAATTCCCCGGGTACAATTGGCTCGATCGGTACGAGATGTCGAATGGGCCAGAGGACGAGGATGTCGGTGAGACCGAACAGGGTGACGAACGGACGTTCGACAGTCTGAAGGCACTAAGCGAGAAGGTATTTAAGCTGCACAATTTCTACGAAGTCACGCTCATGAAGTTGCACATGCGCATGAAAACTTCGCCGTTGATCGACAAGTTCGGTGCAAACGCGCTGGCTGATCGGGAATCGTATGGGCAATGGAATGTCCCACGATGCTTCCTACCGGACGGTGCAAAGCGCCGACAGGAGATGCTGGTGAAGCTAAGCAGCGATGCTGTTTGGCCCGCAATGGAACAACTCGAACGGCCCCTGAACGAAGCGATGGCGGTAATTGAACGGAATGCTAACGCCAGTGCCTTGCTAGCGTACATCGAATCCAAACAGAAGCTCGGTGCAAGCGTGCTCGATCTGGCACAGACGTTTCCAAACCACATGCAGTTGAAGCAACATCTACAGGCATTGTGCGGCTTTAGACTCCTGTTGCGTACCGGGTTTCGAACCATTACCTACGTACACTGGCAGTTTGTGGAAGAATGGCTTACGAAGGCACCAGTTCCGGAAGATAAGCAAGGCACAGATGCTCCGTCGACCAGCTCCGTACAGGTAGCAGACACGAGTACGAGTAAGGGTAACAAGCGGAAAGGAACCTCATTGTTGGATGCGGAACAGAGCAGTTCCAAGCGGTCGAG
>KI422645.1:46386-61635 GCA_000473375.1 Anopheles culicifacies | reverse complement strand
AATTGCTCTATACCCGTCAATGATTTTTGATTTTGCATACATTTTGTATATTAACACAGCTACTCCACTGATAAGCACATACATCGTCTATTACTTATTTCGGATATGCTAATAATAACGATAGGAAAGTGAGAATATAATATTCATAATTGTTTATGATAATGGGTATCTGTTTTTTTTTTTCAAAATTTGGAAAAAAATATTCACAATTATATAAATAATTCCACCACTTCCTAGCAGTTCACAACAACCTGTGATACTTTTCCTTTACGCTATTGACTTTTCTTCTTCGTCGGTCATTCAAAGCTTGGATACAAAACAGTCGCTACAAATTAACCTACACAACTGTTGATTCAAGAGCGAGCATGCTACTTCATGATGATACTAGTGTTGTTCAAACTTAATTTTAAACCGATGTACATACTACACAAATCGAAATAGATTTAATTACATTATCATACAATGTCGCTTCCCTAGACAATCACGCACCAGCAGACTACTATCAGGCTGTAAAAAGACGTGACGCTGCATTTTACAGCACACGTTAAGCTTGTGATCTAAGAACACCATAGCTAAATTTACCCTGATCACTTCTACGGCGAAAAAGGAAAGCGTGAATTATTTAACAACATTAACAATATCAATCAGATATAAAATCTGTTAATTGTCGTAGTTCGGTATCCTACCACGTTGTGCTCTTTTTGAAGATGCCATTACGTTGCCGTAAATTAGCGCTGGATATCATACAAATTGAAAAGTATTCTACTCTACTATTCCCGTTGAAAATACGCTACAGTTGTTCTACAGTTGCCATCCTGGTTAACAGTTCCGATGCGATGCTATTGGGTTTAGTTCACCAAAACAGTAGAACTGCTCTGACTGCCGTCCTGGGTTGAAACAGCCGGGATGTCTAGAGATCCTACGCTTATTTTTGCCGTCTGTAGTCTGTGGTAAGCGAGCATCCAGCGTTGCACGCAGCAAAGAAAATAAAATAAAAGAACGCATTAAATAAAACAGACACCTCAAATTTAAGAAATTGCACCACTTAAGTGATACGCAATAAAGTTAAAAAAATATTGAAAAATGAAGGCAATTTGTTAGAGAAACAATTATGGGAATTTATGAAGCTGAAGATAGGTTGTATGTTTCCATTGCGTAGAGGTTCTGTCTGCGTGATCCTGGCATTACAATCAGATGTAGTATATTTGATGTTCAATAATTTTAATAGCAATTCTTTAGGTAACAAATAACGAAATTTTAGGACATATCCACCAAAAAACAAGAAAGAATCCGCTTTATAACCTGCTAAAACAAAATAATGACATTTGCTTAAATTATGTAAAACTTATTTTACTTCAATTAATGAGAGATTAACAATAGTTCCTCAAACAAAACATATTTAGAATAGGTACAAAAATGAGTAGTTAATGTTCTCTTCCTGTTAATGAAATGACTATTAATAAGAATCTTATAATCAAATATCATTAGTAATGTAAAAAATATCACCAAGCACTTCTACGGAAGTTGAAGACAATGTTGGAATATGCAATATAACACATAGGATACTGTTTATCAATTATTTCTTGGGGCTTATCCTTCATTCCACGTGGTTTTCAATGAGACTGCTATTTGTGAATACTTATTTATCTCAGCAACAAACAATGCATTGGATGATAAAGCAATGATAAAAATGCACAAATTTCGAACGCATTTATGGGATCGCGACGATGTCATGCTATAGGTATATAATATCAGATACTTTACCTACTAAGTGATCGGCAGATATTTGAGACGATATTAGACCGACTCCAGTTGTAGATGTCGTAGTTGCTGTTCCAGTCGATACCGATGACATTATGCATTTTGCTTGTGCGGCCGTCAAGATTCCTCCATTTGTTCCAACTGGCAAGTTTCTTCCGGCACCGCTCATCCTACACACATTGCCCCCATAAATTGAACTTTAAAGTGACACATATTTAAATATATTGTTACTAGCTTGTAATAGCAGATTAGTTACATTATGAGGAAAAATGAAATTTAAACAAAAAAAAAAAATTAAATACGTTAAAACAAAATTTCAATCAAATTTATTTGTATTCCGTTATATATACACTTATGCTTTTCGTTTCATCCTTTACATATCCTTTAATAGTCTTCCTGAAAGCACAACTTTAATTTTCAATTGCGTATTGAAATTTGTACATCAATAAAGACATTTAGAAATAGATCAAAAATTGGCAACACCTTAATCTACAAAGTGACCTGTTTATGAAGGGAGTTTCAAGTTATCCATAGCCTTGCGAAACCGCAGTGTCGTAATAACAAAGTTAGTTATGTCAATAGTATAGGCTGTTAAATATCTTACAAATAATTTAACTCAATAAAAACCACTACACTCCGTCAATGATAAGACAATGTTCGTACAAGAAACTGATGGTCATTGTGCATAGCATATTCGCAAAATACGAGTTTTTCAACAGCATGCAAGTATATCTAGGTTCAAACAATGTCAATTAAAATCCTCACTTTGTGTGAATATGTGTGGATAGTCAAGTGCTAGCACAGTGGACGCTTCTTTAATTCTTTACTCCACCGCAGTCATTGGTTCGATGCATAAATTGATTGAAAAAATCCTGTTTATTTAAATTTAGAAAATATATGACAAATTTGCTCACACCAGTTACTTTATAATCGCATCCCATTCTGATTAATTTTTCGAACAAAATGTTAATGTTTAACAACGCATAACAAATTGTAGATAGAATGTGTTTTCAGTATAGTGCCAGAATCATCCAAACAATTAATGAATCAGACAAAAATCTTAAATATGGAATACCAGTAAGATGCATAGTAAGAAACTGCAATCGGCCTCTAGATTCCACATGAATGTGTTCATTAAACCTAAAGCTGGACATTTCACACACAAATCCTTCAGACGGGTAGTGAGTTTTATAGTATCGCTGTATATAAGATAAACACCCTTTGTAGCAATGATGTAAATCGAATTTTCATGTTGGAGGAAATTAATATTCATGTTTTAATTGAAGTTTGTCGAAATGGATTAACAATCGCATACTTAACTAATATGAGCATGTTATGGTATAATGAAAAACAGGTGATTTAAAACTTGAAAACAAGTTTTACACTTACCCCATGCCTATTTTCGGAGGCATAGTTTTATTAACATCCTCATCGGAAATTTTACGTTTTTGGCCGGGTCGCAGCATAATCGCATGTGATTGGGATTGCGTTGTTAAACTGTGCGACGTTTGTTGCTGTGGAGGTTGTGGTTGGGGCGGTGGCCGCTGCTGCAACTGTTCCACATTAGGCTAGAATGAAGAAGGGTAATAATATAACGATTATCGAAGGTGCTTTTTACTGTGTGGGTTTATCACACAGTATTTTATGTATCTTATACCTTTGGAGGTTCTTGAGTAGAATATTGTACAGCCGTAAACGATGGTGGTGGTGGAGGTGGCTGTGGAGGAATCGGAGCATTTATTATAATTTGATGCTGTGGTCCTTGTTGGCTTTCAATAAGTTGCGTCGGCGGAGGTTGTGGTGGAGGTTGCGTTTGTGCATTAGCCAGGCTGGTGATAATTTGCTGAGGTGGCGGAGGTACCGTGTGAAATTGTACCTGTACACCTGCCAAAATTAGAAAAGACAAAAACGATTAGGTTTAACTATGCAATATTGTCTACTATAACACGGTTTAAAGGACCATCGTGTAATTTCCATTTCAGCTTTTAATTTTTAAAATGTGTTAAAACAGTAAAAGTATCTTACCTTGTGGTGGCTGAATTTGTGGATTAAATGCACTTGTCGCTATTATTTGCTGCTGCTGTGATGCTGGCGGTCGGTACTCCGCAGCGCTAATGATCGTCGGTTGACTAATGATGTGGATTTCATTTGGGTTCCGCATGGGTTGTGTAGTAATCTGTATACTTGGTACCGTGCTGACCGGAACTTGCTGTATTTGTTGCCCAGCTGCTGAGGCAGTAACAACAGGCCATGGCTGCGGAGCACTGACAACGAAATGAGAGCCACTCACTTGCATTTGTTGGGGAGGTGGAGCGAACGATTGAATCGACACAGGTATTTGGCTAAAAATTTGCTGCGGAATACCACCATGACTGATTGGCGCATTCGGCTGCGACGTAATGATCGTGTTGCCGACTATATGTTGCACTGTCGGCGGAGGCACGGACATGATCGGTGGTGGCGGCTGGCTGATCGGTATGCCCGGTATCGACGAAACGGGAATCACAGTTGTTTTAGCTAGTTGACCGCTGGTCGGAATTTGCTGTAGGATTGTCCCGGGAGGAGGGCCTTCATCAAGCTTGAGTGATTCCTGCTTAATTTGCAACTCCGGAGGACCTCCAACTTTCTTTCCGTCTGCTCCATTTATAAGCATTCCTGTCGGTTGTGTTATTGGCGCTTGTGGTCCCATGGGGGCCAACTCCGGGGGTGGATGATGTGTAAGAATTGGTTGCTGTGTTTGGAAAATAATTTGATTCTGTGGTTGCGGCGCTGTCTGATGAATAATGTTGGGTGGCGGAACCATGAATGCCGTACTTCCTTGTACGGTGATAATCTGTTGAGTTTGTGGTGGCCGCTGAAAGTGGTCGAACTGAGGTGGAGGTATTGTTGTTTGTACAATTCCCTGTACAGGTTGTGGTTGGGGCTGAATGAGATGTTGAATCGTAACCTGTCCACTCGTATGAGCTGCACTGCTTGTCTGAATGGATGGATTTTGCTGTATATACTGCACCTGATATGGCGGTGCCGGATTGACAATGATCTGCTGGGCAGTCTCGGCCGGTGCCTGTTGAATTTGTATGCTTGGCGGTGGCTGCGACAAATGGGTTCCAGCGGGCGAGTTTTTTATCTGTACTATAGGCGGACGTATTTGTGTCCCCGGCGGAGGATTGCTTACGTTTGCAATTTGCGTTGGAGGCGCTGTGGTCTGGATTTGTGAGATTACAACATTATTCGGCTGCTGGTGAATTTGTACTGGCACGTGTGACTGTATTATTGTGGGAGCCTGCTGAATGATTTGTGGTGGTGGTGGCTGACTTTGTGCCAAAGCAGGTGGATGTTGCACAAAATTTGGAGGCGGAGGACCAAGAACTGTCGGCGGAGGTTGATGAATAATTCCGTTGGGCTGCGTAACATGCTGGGTTCTTATGATCGGAGGCATTTGCGTGACTTGGGTCGTTTGAACTATGTTCGATTGTGGTATAAGCTGAAAATTTGCTTTAGGAATATTGTTTTCTTGAAAGAAAGAAAGCTCCTCTTGTAAGGTTTCGATTAAGTTTTTCGCCAACTGCTTTGCACTTTGTAGACCTTCTAACCTAAAATAGAAAGAAAATATCGTTTCAAACACTCTTTGCAAATTGAAAGCAGCTTGCAAAACTTACGAGGGATGTTCAATGAACAAATGCAACGGTTCTGGAGCTTCCTGCATTGTTTGCGGTTCAAGATTCATCGATCCCCGACCTCTTAGCGTGACTATAGCACCTGTTTCCGTACGGATATAGTTTAAGTTTGTACCGCCATCACCCAATACGCGCGATCGCACATTAAATGCCGGTGGTGCATGATCCAACCCAATCATAAGTTTGGCTACACACATTGTGGTTCCATTTGGGGCACTAACGATTGCTGGCGGAGGGTTGCTGATAATTTTGGAAATCTGCTGCTGTTGTTGCTGCTGGCGCTGTTGCTGCTGCTGCTGTTGCTGTGCTGTGTGTTGATGCTGTTGTTCCTGTTGCTTTTGCTGTTGCTGCTGCTGATGGTGCGTTTGTTGCTGCTGGTAATCGATGGATGCCGGTTCGAAATGGGGCTGTATCATTTCAAGGCCTGAATAAAAAAAATTGTTCATACTGTTATTTTGTTGCATTATTGAGCGTGAGAGTTGCCGTAAACCTACATGTTTAAAATAATAAATTGACATCGGTACAAAATATTACTTACTTGCGACATGCATTTTATAAAAGATGTTGCTCAATATAATTACACTATATCCTTCAAATGGTCTATCTTGGATTTTTTTTGTGTGTTACTAACACATCGACGCACACGAACCAATATTTATAACATTTTTAGCAAACTACACATGAATAAAAACATGTTAAATCGTATGCCAGCGAAGCTGCACTGTATAATCGCATATTCCTTCTGTTCGTGTTCTTCTTAAAAAACACAGCATTAAAAAAATAATACTAAATAAATACCTATTAAGCGCTGCTAGATAAATCGTTTAATGTTTCTAGAATTACGCATATCCTTTTCAAATTACTGTGGGAACATAAACAGCTGAACATTTTATCAAGACTCCTCACCTATCTTTCATATTTACACACTTCGAGTCTATATTTTCTTCGCATGTCTAATCACTGGTTCATTATCGATTACACTTCTTCTTTTCACTTTGACATTGTTTTGTTCCTGTAAGCGATGATGCGCTAGCCAACTTTCGTCTTTCGGTCTGCTGTTCATGTTCGTGTTGGTAAGGAAAGCGAATTTTAAGTCAATTCAAAACCGATTGAAGGGCACATAATTGACGCAATACAAACTGGTTTACGTTATTACACGTTCTTTTTTCATCGGTACAAGCTTGTTGTTACACTGCAACAAACGTGCCACACTGTCACATAACGCATTCGCGGCAATCACAAAGTTTCCTTTGCTAGGAACGGATTTCGATAGTTGAGTTGCGAGATGGAAAGCGGTGCACAATTTCTTCCTTTTTTAACTTGAATATTTTCTAACCCTATCCCATTGCCCGAACGGCGCACACGTACTCAAGCAATCGGACTGAAACTCCGCGCATGATGCAGCATCGCGTAACTAGTGTCGTAGATCGTAGCATCATGCCCATGATAAACACTCGGCATCGGACGCTTTACGAATTACTTTACGCGAATGAAATGTGCCCACCTAATTCGGATGCAAAAATATACGCTTCAAGTAGAAGAAAACAAAGCAACGACACCACCGCACTGCATTGGAGAAAATTTTTGACACTCCTATTTTTGTTTGCAAGGTTGTGTTGTGTTTATTGACAGCGTTGAATGACGGCTGTCAAGAAAATGGAAGTTTTGGCCAGGTGTCATAATAGTTAGCAGTTTTCCCATAGTGACAAATTCAAAATTTAATATTTGTTTTTTCATTGCACTGCCGATAAATTACTATTTTGCTCATAGATTTGTTAATACACAGCTTGCACTGGCAACTGATGTATTGCGAAGTATATTTGTTTCAATCGGTTATTCGGTTAATCGCATGTGATATGCGTTAATTGCACTTGAAAAGCTAGTTTTGTTGTTTAACATGACAAATTGGTTACGATCGATCGTTAGACTCAGCAAGAATAAGGAGTGAATCCTGTTCTGTAGGAATAAATAAGTGGAGGTTCAACTTTAAATTTATATAAAGTTGATTTATAATGTTGTATGATGTGTAGTTTTTATCAAAACATTTCATACATTCAATAGGTAAATAGCATCCGGGAAAAATCCTGGGACCCCAATCCATAAAGAAGCTTTCAGGATTTTTCCGAATGCAGTAGGTTTATCATTTCTTGGTTTAACGCCTGTAGGGATCTAGTAGAGTAAGAAATTCAGAAGTAACCGCTATTTCATAGTTTACAGGGCGAAAAGATGCTACTCGAATCGGGCATGTAAACCTTGAACGGAGCGTAACTACGAGCGAAGAACTAACGAGAAAATCTATTAACTAGGAGGCCGGATGAAAAAGTTAATCAGTCTTGTGGTTGATTGCGAGAAGTGTGGACGGGTCAGGAGTTTATTAATTAAATTAACTTGAAAAACAACGAAAATGGACGCAGATCACGAAAACGCCAATTTGGTTTAATTGTGGATTTGTATACTTATTTGTAGATATCATGTATCCAGGTAGTCGAACCCTGTTATGTTTTTTTGCTATAATAATTGAATATATCTAATTAGAGACTTAGAGATGAAATTTAAATTGAAACTATTCCGTATAATTGTTGTTTAGAGAAAAAATAGATAAATGTGTGGTAAGAACTTCCTACTTGCATTTTATGGCGGAAAGTTAAGGAGATGAAGCGTTCCGCTGGGGTAGATATATTGACGACAGTCTTTCACACAACGGATCTCATCACCAAAATACCATTGAGATCGTTCCCCTATAGGACCGATAATCTGGCTATGTTGGTGTTAACTTTGTGAGGTAGTAACACACACCTTTTGTTTTTATCTTGGAAAGATGATAACTATCGCTTCCGCACAAGCCTGCAGTAGTACATGTGAGCGTTGGTAGGAGTGAGATTCTAAGTCAAATTTATGACCAATTTAAAGCTCCTTACATACTAACAACGTTAATTGTATTGGTGAAATTGAACAAATGATTTATTTATGTGTTAGTGAGATTCTACGTGGCAGGTTGTACCTTTTTAGGTCTACGCTTTCGTCCTAGTTAAACACCGTCTGCCTATGTGGATTTATTTGGATCCTTTTGGGTCTACGGTTTTTGTCCTATGTTTCTTGTATGCTCAATCCTAACTAGGCTATATGCGTGCAGGCCTTACCCGTTGTTTGCATACGCTTATACAAGTTACGCCCGATTGTCCGTTAAGGACGCGCGTCGTTCTTTATCTGACGTATTTATTTACGCTTGTCCCTGTACTGTGGATCGGACCTTCAAAAAAATGTATACATTTATTCAGATCATTGACGACGATTTTAGGCAAAGATTTTTTAGGATAATAAGAACATGCAGATTGTTCGTAGAGTCTGCTGGTTTATGATCATTTTCCGGTTCGTTCCTAGATTTTTGGGTTATCACTTTGAATTTCTATGTTTCGTATGAACCGTAACGGATAATCGTATTAGTTTAGAGAATTCGGGAATGTTCATATTTGCCTTACTCGCGTGCGCAACAGTGGGTAGGCAAATCGAATGTATAAATGAAGATTGTTGTGAAGATATGTAAAAAAATGCATGGGGACGCCTAGTACCTAGTAAACTGTTTTCCTTCTGAAGCTATTAATGTACTTGTTGTACTATCATATGAGATTGCAACAGATGAAACATGTTTCACATTGGCAGTGTTATGCGGATGTATTTAAAAAAAAGCCTTAGATACTTGCATTTGCAAGCGCTTAGAGGTTTAAAATGGGGCGATGTTAAAGATAGTAATCGTGTATCATACACTTTCGTTCGTTGCAATTCATTTGAAATGACGAGAAATTCGAAGGACGATAGCCCAAACCACGAGAATGAACGAATGCTCGATTCAGTTTAGTGAGAGCTGTTACGAGTGACGGAAGTGTCTCGAGAGTAGCATA
The DNA here is from genome assembly GCA_000473375.1 of Anopheles culicifacies. Lineage (NCBI taxonomy): Eukaryota > Metazoa > Arthropoda > Insecta > Diptera > Culicidae > Anopheles > Anopheles culicifacies. Next base: position 52,298 of record KI422645.1, on the reverse strand, counting down.
GTGTCGCGTTAGTATCACTTGCAACAATTTTCACTAGTACAGAAAGCTAGCTGCTATTACTTTATTGATTTCGTGCTAAACCTTTCCGCATTCGGTTAATCATCGTTCAGTGCTGCAAACGGATACAAAGACCGCAAAGTTATGAAAGAATTGGTGATGCCGTTATTTTTATGATTTTTTGTTTGTTCATTTCTATCCTTTTTGCTGCATGCTGGTGAAAAAGTTACTCCTCTCGGTGAAAAATCCATACCACCCATCACTTTTTCCTACGTTCGTTCAATGGTTGTAAAAGGTATCGAAAATGGGAGAGTTTGTCCTTTCTTCATCCTTACGTGTTCGGTGCTGCGGAGATGCTCGGAGCTTTTTGGTTCGTGTTTTTCTGTTCGTGTCATTTGATAATATTAGTGGTTTGGTTTGGTGCGTATGCACGCAACTAAGAGAGAAAATCAAGCTCGCAATTTGCCTTACCGTGTTTACTATGTACTACACCCTATGAAAGCGCCGCCAGGAAAAGAGAGCTAGTTTGAACGGGAATAGCGATAAAAATGAGAAATGTTAGAGACGAACTAAAAATAGGGACATTGGAAAAGTTGGAGTACCATGCCAAACGTGGGAGCGTAAGCTTCTTCCAACCAGTAACTATCGAACAGAGCACCGTAGCTAATACGGCTGTGTGAGAATATACGAGAAAAGGAGCTGTGAAACAGAGCCTCGGACATTCGTACAATGGAGATTACTGAGCAGCATGAAGACATTTTTGGGAAACTTTTGTGCTGAGAGTAACCATCAAGAGAAGTTTTCCGACGTCGATTCTCTCCGGCTGAAAATCCTGAAATGAAATAACGTTGCGTATTGCAGTGTAAAACTCTAGTGAAGAACGGGCTAGGCAAGACTTCATTCCAGTTGACCATGGATAATCCCACTTAGAATTGGTATTTCAATGGGCTAAAAATATTACAAGTTGCATTAAGTAGGAAAGTTTAAAGTGTAGTCGTCCTCTATTAGTGTATTACACATGAAATCATTGATCGAATAGTGCGTTAACCAACGTATCATCAAAAGTTTTTTGTGTTGCAGTATCTGGTTCATACCAGCTCCAGCCCAGGCTAAGGTTTTCAATATTTAAAGTTTTATATCACGCTTATTTTCAGCACCGTGCTGGGAAACACCAGAATATTCAATTAGTGGTAGCTCTCCCATCGGCTAACAAATAGTTCAAAGGATTTAGTATACGAATATTTATTCATAGTTTGGACGAACAAAGGACGTGTGGTAAAAAAAAAAGTTTAAAATACCAAGGGAATCCGATGTATGACATCACAATCGGATCCCGAGTTCACCAATTAACGATTGGATCATAATGTTTCATTTATGCTTACAGCACACTGAAGCATTTTTCATGAAGCAGTGTCACAAATCGAGCTAGGAAGAAAATTGCATGTGTTTAATTTATTATGTGTACGTCTTCATGCTTATTAAATGTTTAGTTTCGAAAACGTGTTCTATGACGATTCTTCCACTTCTCCATCAGCTGCACCCATTTACGGCATTGCAACCATTTTTTGTGCTTTTATTTTATTAATTTGTTTTTCATTGTTGCTTTAAACGATTCAGCTACTGGTACAGGAGCTTATCATGCTTTTTAGAAAGATGAATATGCCGTTGAAAGTGTGTGGCAAGTATCAACACCGTAAAGTGTTATGAAAGAAAGTGTCTAATGGTGCGTTCGAGCGAGTGTGTGTGCGTGTTTTTTAATTTAATTTGTTTTCTGGCAGATCTCTGATCCATTAAACAAAAGCAAAAGTTAATACAAGTGTTCAGAGGCGAGCAACTAGATGCCGTAGTGTGTATGTGTGTGTAAGTGAGTGCTGGTGTACATATAAAGCAAAAAGATGCCCGAATAAATGCGTGAATCAATAGTTGGAAACGGCATGTTCAATACCATCGATTCGTGAATGGTTTTTTTATTGATAAGTGGAGTAACATTTCCCATCGCTAAACGAAAGCCATAAGTGTCGTATTGCCCGAAAAAATTGCTTAGTATTCCGACCATCTTTATCATCGCTAAAATCCGAAGCAGCAACTATAAGAAACGACAGTGATAGTAGCAGCAATGCAAACTCAGCAGTAGCAACATTAGCATTACGATCAGCAGCACAAAGGCGTATAGAGGAAACGTATAGTTCGAGCGCAACTATAGCCGCAGCAGCTGCAGCAAGCTTTCACAAACCAAAAAAAGCTTCTGATTGATACCGCTTTGCGCTACGAAAGAATTATATTACCGTATTCGTTTTTTTGAGAAAGCAGGCCAATTTCAAGGGTAAATATGAAGTATTGCGGAATATATGTATAATACACGCACCTTGTAACATTCAGCATTGCACTGTGTTACTCGTTTGGGAGATTTCTTGTATTGATTATTTGTTCCTTTGTCCATCAAGCGCCGTTTTAATGAGTGTTTTTTTTATAAATTAAGATATGCACCGTTTGTTGAAAAATTGTTTGCTTTGCAATAGTTTGGTTGTTGCTGTATTCGTTCTGACTATCGCTCCAAAGTGCAAAATTATTGTGAAAATGCGTTCAAAGACGATTTTTTGACTTTTCTTCTCGAAAGTTATCGATTTTCTTCTGCCCGGAGAGTCATTTTATTCATTTCGACTATACTTCTAAGCTTCTTTTCGTTCTATGTATTGTACATGCTTCCGACTTGGGTTCGGTTTGAAGTGCGACAGTCTATCGGTGATGGTAGTGGTACCATGCTGTTTTCCGGGTGTATGTGTTAGTCGGATACCAGCAACTCCATTTATACCGAAAAGCTCATCAGGACATGTGTCCTTATTGTTGGCAAGGTGGAGCTTTTTCGGATCCCTCTTTCGTTTTCGGTTTCCTCTCGAATGTGATTGCTGCTAGCATGCGGTTGTGAGTCACACGAGCGCACGTTTTTTCATTGAACATTACATACGGCTCTCCCAGCTCCAATCGCACGGTCCCTCCTAACCTAGCATTAGCCCTGGAAGGGTCAGCGAGTTTTTCTTCTTGTACAATTCAACCCTATGCGGTATGCTCATTTGTCTGTTAGTGTATTCTGCTATGCAGATCTTTTCACTGTTTTGTACCAAATTTAGCGCTTCAAAAGGTGGAATAAAGAAATGAAAAAGGCATGAAATGTTTTAAAAATTGCTCTTGACATTGTTTAACCTCCTGACGAATCGGTATCGCGAATAAGTCGCGGATAATATTTTCGGACAGTTGTATGAAACACTGGAAGCTTTTCAGATTGTCGTACATTTCGTTCAACGCACTTCTGACCCAATATGATCGTTTAAGAACAATTGGTTACAAAAAGATGGCATGCCAACGATACTTAAAATATAAATGCCTAGCATGATACACGCATCTGAGCCGCATGCTAGCCTCTGTTCTTATATATGCTCCTATATGTTGCCATCATGTAACTAACTGTGCACTACAACTATTCAAAAACACGCTAGCGGAATACGGCAATGAGTGAAAAGTATAAATTAAAAAAGAGTATAGAAAGGGAACTTAAATAGACGCGATTAAGGACACGAGCATGTGATATCGATTTTAGTTGGCGCCTCTGAGGGCAGACATCAAACTGCAACAGAGCTGGTGCCACTATCTTAGACCATAGGTCATAAAATACCTAACTGTGAAATGAATGAAACTAAAGGAGAAACCGTATTGCACATCATGAGAGGGAGAGAGAGAGATAGAGAGAAAGAGAGAACCAACCGAAGGAAAACCAAGAGAAATTACATTAAAGCAGGAGAAAACCGCTAAGATCAATCGGAGTAAATGAATGTTGACTCGGGCGGCTATTGCATGTAAAGCACTGCAATTCAAATAAGCAGTAGTATAAGAAATCTGCTAGAGAGGCTCAACTTTTTGCTCAGAGAGCTTCCAGGAAGCGGATAGACCAATAACGCATTTTCGTAAAAAATAGCTTCAAACGGTACTGCAACCGGCATAGCAAACGATGAACTGGACAGAAGTTTTATATCGGTTTATAGAAAAAAATACTGCTTAGTAAAAATAAAGATTCAATTCAAGCTATTGGGAGCATTAGGGTTTGAAGACATTAGCTTAAGAATGTTAAATAATTTGGATAAACGGCAGAAATATGATATTGGTATTCACCGAAGTAAAGTGTATTTAAAGAAAGTATTTTGTATGCAATAACAAATCTAAGTAATGTTAGCAGGGCTTTAAGTAGCTAGTAAGCTACAATATTTGCAATTGTTGAAATTCTGCATTCATGATTCATTTCAGTATATTAATGTTCTTCAGCATATCGTTACATACCAATTAGCTGATTGGTGACATTTTGTTGTTCTTTGAATATAGAAAATCTTCCCTTTTTTAACTAAACTTTTTGATTCCTAAACTTGTTGTAACAAAAATAAAGGGGTTAGCGATATATAAAATAATCTATTACTATAATGGTTTGTTTTTGTTTTTGTTTAGAGGATCAGGAAAAGGATTTCCTATGCTGGTTTTTGATTATACTCCTACATAAATTCTCAAATAATTGATCCGAATTCTCCAAAAGTGATCTCGATACATTTTGTACACTATATTTTTTTATATATATATTAATATATTAATAATTTTATTATGTTTTTTTTTAAATATTATTTAAAGGGACATATACTGTGTGCCTGATAGTTGAACTAATCTGATCTCATGATTTTTGTTTTTTGTAGAACCTCAAGAGATGAGACATGACAAGTCATTGCCATTGATAGTGATTCAATTATAAAATAAGATATCATTAAGAAGAATTTAAAAATCACTACTGCTCTTCCTTTCGCGATCCACCCCTTCTAAATGGATATTATAATTTTCTGGAGAGATAAGGGTGTCGTGGCAATAGCGACATCGGTCATGACACGTCAGACCTGGGGTTCGAATCCCATCCGGACTTTTCGTTCCTAGTGTAGACTGAGTATCAAACTTTTTGCTGTCGGTAAATTTAGTAATACATTATATGACCAACATGACCGAAAAGGTTGTTACGATAAGCCAGAACAAAAGACTAATTTGTAATGCTTTAATTCCCTATGTTCCCTACTGGAAAATTTATTTGAGCTTTTGAACTAATATGTTTATTCTTGCGTTCACAAATTTGTTTAATAATACCAAATATTATGCCATCAATATAACAAGATAGTCAAACATTACTATGCAGCACTAAATGAAGAAACATACGCAATGCCAGGCGAGTGTAGTACATTGGAATTGATTAGAGTACAATAATATATTATTCTTTGGCAATTATCCGACAGCTGTATGATCATAACTGCGTCGGAAGCACATTAATAAATTTAAAGAATTTTGCTAATAGTGGATTTGATTAACTGAACACCGTCGTTTGCCAATTATTTACCGTTTACAAACCCTGATATGGGTAGAAAGAATATGTACGGTCCAAGGAGTTCATTATACAATCCGTAGAGCTCGTCATTGAAGTGGCATTTCTTCTGCCCTTGCAAAAACACGAGATTAATAAACATTCTGATCATGTGAAATCAGTTAAGAGGTTTTTTGTACTTTTGTAAGTTTTGTACTATGCCCATAACTCAAATGCATAAAATAGGACTATAGGACTGTTTAATTTTTATGTAAACACAGCTTCGATCGTCGCTACAGACCTTTTGTGTGTAGTAGTTCTCTCGGAATGTTTAGTGGTTGGCAGCGAGTATCCAAACGGGTTTCTTACATTTTCTACTGCGCAACTTTACTGATACTGGGGCCTATGATTCCTAAAGCTAGTTTTTTTATATGCGTTTTGACGTTTGGCGGCTTATACGCTGCTAGCTTTCCATACAAACTGGCAAGCCAAATCAGCCTGTGTTTTGCGAGTTAGAATATTTTCCTAATCCAGTTTC